>WNNJ02001662.1:0-65018 GCA_012934845.2 Pomphorhynchus laevis | reverse complement strand
CATTTTTAACACCCTGGCGAAGTTCATGATAGATAATAGTTGATACAAATGATATTGTTTGGTATAATGGATCATGTTGATTGAAGATGCAGACTGTACTAAACTTTTGATCATATAAAACTCTATACTAATTATCTCTGTTTCTAGGATATAGTGTTGTGGAAAATATACATATCTACAAGTTAGCAAGGACATAAGGGATGACATATTCTCAAGTTGAATTATTTCATAACGAATCAGAGAAATTGCACGACAATGCACCCCGTGATCAGAGGTAATAAAGAAAATATATCCTAACGTTAAAGTACAACACAGCACTTGTAATTATCTCTGTTTTCAGATCTTGACTATTATTATATACAGGGCGTTGACCAAAAAGGCCGTTTTGCCCGCTCATCATACATTGCACCACATGAAACAAACATATCAATTACAACCAAACCAAGTATAAAACACGAGTTTTCCTTGTCAAAGACTCCCAAGGAATCAACGGTTACTGGAATGAATGTATAGATCCTATTATCGATCTTGTTGTACTTTTCCTTTTTGCATTCTGCAAAATCAGCTGCCTCACCGGTCCAAGTGACTGCTTTATCGTCGTAACTCGCCACTAGAAGGATAAGGCAAGTAGTGTCCCAAATTAGTAGTTTGCCGTTCTTCCAAGGAACCAATATTCATCCATCCGGTCGCTTGCCATCACCACGACACAAACCGACCCGCTCTAATCGAGAAAGGCATCACCGCTGAAGACAAAACTATTCGAATTATGTTGTCCAACTCGGAGTGTCGAGTGTGCCGGGATTAGTTACCAGCAAATGGCTCCAAATAATACATAATAACAAGTTGACAAAGCAGGTTTGACAACTTAGTTTTCCCATATTTATTATTATATACAGGGCTTTGACCGAAAAGGCTGTTTGTCCGCTCATCGAACATTACAACACATGAAACAAATATATCAATTACAACCAAACCAAGGATAAGAACTTTCAATGTTTCCTTGATCAGCGTGTCTTATCCAAGTGTTGATCATGGCTTTGAATTGGATCAATGATGACGCAGTCATTATGTCGTAAAGCAATGCGTTTCACAACTTTCTCACTCTGCGTGACAATCGCAATACTATTGTCGACCTTTCACTTTGTCTTGCGCGTAACGCGAGAGAATGACCCCTGCGACTTTTTCGGACATTTAATTCAACACATTCACTTGAGTAGCCGTCTATCCCCTTTACTATAGACCACATCGAAAACAGATCCAGAACGAGTAGTCTGAATTGCACTGATATCATGCCTATTGAAGTTAAACGATCGCTGAAACTCACCATTTTACATCCTCTAACGAGTTTGCTGCCACGACGTAGATTTATCTCCAAATCCCTCATTTCACCTCTTGTGGAAGGGAATGATGCCTGGATAACATATTCGGTATGGGGACGAACAAGCGCATTATATAGCCGGGCAAAGCACTGAGGAGATATTGACAAGCAAGTTTTAATCAGATAAATCATCTTCCTTGCTGAACTGCAACGTCTCTCAATATCCATTCTAGTTTTAAGTGTTGATTGCATAAGTATGCTAAAATCACGAACCTGATTGATCGAAATGATACTATATGTCTCGACACTATACAAGAAAGGCACATTGAACCTGCCGAGATGAATGTGTGAGCACTTAGAAATGTTTAACAATACCTCAGTATTAACACTCCATGTATAAACCCTGTCGATGTCACGTTGTAAGCGGATATGGTCATCTGCAGATATGACCTCACACCAGATTTTGATGTCATCAGCAAAGCCTAAACACGGACAATGGATTTATGAGTAAACTGTTCATGAACATGTGTAACAATTAAGGTCCTAGTATAGAACCATGAGGAACTCCTGACGTAATTAAATGTGCTGAGGATATGGTACTGCTAACTCGTACTCTGAAAGATCTGTTAGATAGAAAATCTCTAATCCATTCTTTAACTGAGCTATTAATGCCATAGCTAGCCACTGTTTAAATGAGGAGACTATGGGGAACACGATCAAACGCACGACTAAAATCGAACAGAATAACGTCAACTGCCTTTCCTTGAGACATGGATTCAATCCAGGCCTCACGGGCAAACAAAAGGTTGGTAAGGCAAGAACGTCCTTTTCTGAAGCCATGTTGCATAAAGATATGCTGACCTGATATGCTCAAGTGTCTGAATATATGTTCGTGGATGATCCTTTCCAGTACCTTACCCAAATGACTTGTAAGACTTATAGCTCGATAGTTGTCTGCTATCCTCGGGTCCCCCTTTTTGAATACCGGCACCACTATCGCACTTTTCCATTCAGACGGTACCTTCATGCTATCCAGAGATGCCTGAAACAAGCTAGTGACCGAAGGAGCCAAATGTTGACTCAACACCCTGAGTATATACGGATTAATATCATCAGGATCTGAATAAGATGAAGACGACAAATGTGATAACCTTTAAGCCACATCATCCACATTGAATACATTGGGATCACTAATGCATGTAGGAAAACTGACTGACTGAACACTATCTTCTATGGTCGAACTAGCATTATGTAGGTCAAATGCATTAGCAAACTTATTAGCAACGTCAGAAGGGGAATCAAGCAACTTACCGTTTGATGATAATCTAGTGATTGCAGAATAAGTACGCATACTTTGACGAACATATGACCAAAAGCGTTTGGGCGAGCTAAGATTGCACAGTTTGGTCATCATACTCCATACGTTTCTTAATTCTGAGGCGTTTATATGCATTGCGAGCAAGTTTAAATTGAGCAATCAAATTACCTTTGTGCCTACACTTTCTGAACAAAGTGTTGCGTCTTTTGAGAGCTTCACGTAAACTACTTTCGCACCACGGAGGCTTCTTATGAGCAGTTTACGTATTAATCTACGCGGAGCAAAATAATCAGATATCCGAATTAGTAAATTTCGAATGAAATACCAACGTTTCTGACTTCCAACATAACCACACTTAAAGTAAAATGAGGACACAAACTTTTTTAACATCTCAACATCAACATGATGCCATGATATCTTTGTCAAGGCAGGTTCGGCATTGATTGCAAGCATATCTGAAGCTATAGTCAGCTATAACACCAAAAGACAGTGATCACTGCCTCCTATTGGAGGATTATGGGATAGGTCACATATCTGACCATCTCTTTGAGAAAATACAAGATCAAGTATAGAACGTACTTAATCAGTGACAAAATTAGTAGGAGCAGATACATGCTGAATGAGTAATTGATTACATATCAAGAACTCCCATAGGTTATTATCTTCACGGAAACAGTTACCAATAATTATGTTGCTATCTTGATTAATCACCAGGGTCGGTAGATTAAAATCACCAACTAAGATGAACAAGTGATTACTCATATTACAAGCTATAGTTCAAATACGCATCAGCTCATCATTATAAAATGGCTGATTTGGATGTTCGATAAAGAACATCCAATGAAACGTGGAGGCTATATATAACAAGATCAACTATTAAGCACTCACACGTCCCTTCTCCATTTAAATATCTCACTATATTGCTAATAACGTTCCTATCCTGAACATAAAGTGCTACCCCACCACCCTCTTACGAAGGCATCTATCTGAACGTAACAACTGATAACCTGGAATAGATACTACGTTATCAAGAATGGCATCGTGTAACCACGTCTCAGAAATAGCCAACACGTTTGCGTGCGTAGAATGCGTCCAAACTCTAACATCATCAAGATTCGAAATTAAACTACGAATATTTGTGTAGCCAACGATAGGAGCACGTTGAGACGTGCTACCCAGGAAATTACATCAACATTCGGAATCAAACAATCGATGCAAATGAGATCGCCCCCGTTACTAGTTGAGGCCAACGCACAAACGGCCTTTTCCGGACAACTCGAAAATTCCGAATAACTAGGTTATCTTCTTATTCCAAAATGCGACGATTCAACTCAATTCTAGCTTCCCTCGTAATGTTTCTTTCCTTTATTGAATAATCAGGACGGATACGAACTTTATCACCACGCAATTTGTTCGAAACAGATATCACAAATCTAGCATGCTCATTAGTTTCGAATACCACTCTCAACAACTTCGGAAAATTCAACCGCTTACATAAACGATATAGACCAAGCACCTTAATTTGTCCGACAAAGTCGCAGCTCTTGCCTGCGCATATCTGAGTTAGTACTGAATGTACACGGCAAGGGAGAAACCCATCACTGAATTCTTTGACACATGGGATGGTAAATTTTTGGCCTGCGAAACTATTGCTGGAGATGCTCTGGTAAACCTCTTCAGTCACTGTACCGCACATGCGGGAGTGCTTACTGCCTCTTGTCCATATGTGAATCGACCGAGCCTGTTTGCTAGTATCTCCCGACTAATTAATAAGTGTACATAAAGTATCTTCCGAGGAAAGGCGGAGTTTATTCAATGCCAAGTGATTCGATTGATAAGGTTTTGAAGAAGATGATGATATCAACTTTGTGATCTGATTTCTGAGATCGTCTATTTGTGCTCGGAATTCATTGATTTGATAGGTTGCGCAAAGTCCACACGTGAAATGGCCACTGATCACTGACTGATATTCAATAGAGTGAACAAGGATACTCCAGCATTAGCAATCTTTTTGATCGCAAGTCACCTTTTTTCAGAGTACTGCACTGTTTGGTAAAGGACACGCTGCTTTTTGCGATTGCACTTGTTTGTCACCGATATTTGCTTCATTGTAGGCTTCATTATGGATGTTGTTTTAATTTGTGTATATTATTTATTGTTAGTTATTGTAATCAAGAAAGTTTAAACATATCCAAAGTTTTTATATCTTAATATAAACTTACAACTTTGGCCTGATTTGGCCAACTTTGGCCTGACTAAAGCATCTTGTTTGAATTGTAGGTACAATTTATTTAAGATTTGTATAAGTCATCTCTTAAACCCGACGTTTTAGAACTACGTCTAGATCAAACTAACTGTGACAAGGTATGGCGACATTGATTTCAACGATTTAGCGCATTTATAACTTCGCTGAACGGAACAAGTGATGATGGCAAGCTTAACTTGCTAATAAATTACGTCTCGCCAGATGTGCACGACATTTTAGGTGACGCTAAAACGTTTGGCATGACAGTTAACACACTCAATCAAACATTCCTTAAATAAAAGAGGTTCTCTTTATACGGTACAAATTGCGGAATGCTCATTAGAAATGCAATCAAAGCATTAACCAGTATATTCTGAAGCTTGAATCTTTCCGTAAAGAGTTTGAATTCGCGGCAGTAATCGCTAAAAAGGACAGATACATCTTCATTTAAGACATTTTCGTAGATGGAATTATCGCCAAAAAATGCAATTTATTGAATCATAAATAAGTCAGTTGTTGGATGATGATATAATAAAACGTAACCAGTTACCGTTGTGAGCTCAGATGGTGATTGTAAAAAATCTTACAAAGAAACGAATGGTTATTACACGCGAAAAGTACGGTTTGATAGATACGAAGAAAACCAAGCCACAGTATGTAAAGAGAAGCCATAATCACGACGAAGACGATGGAGAAGAATCGAGTGATCGACAATGTCGAAATACCATCGAGAAGAAGGGAGAAAAGCATAGGGCCTAATACTGAGCCTTGTGGAACACCGGACTGGATGGACGAAGGATGGGCAAGAGAAGAGTTAGAACAAACGTGAAAAGTACGGTTTGATAGATATGAAGAAAACCATGATACAGTGGGTAAAGAGAGGTTATAATCATGACGAAGGTGATGGAGAACAATTGAGTGATCGAAGATGTCAAAAGCAGACGATATATCAAGAGAAACCATGACACTACATAATTTTTGACCGCGCGAGATGACTAAGTCGTTATAAACTTAAATACACGCAATGTCAGTAGAGTGATTAAGCAAAAAAAAACAGCTTGGAAGGGAGGAAACAAAGTGATAGGAAAATAGATATGCATGAACTTGCTTGAGAACAAGATGCTCAGAGACTTAAAAGAGGGTTGGGAGAAGTGAGATAGGACTGTACGAAGATAGTAGTGATTGGTCAAGAAATTGCTTTTTGAGGAAAGGGTGAACAGTGTAGCTCATTTCTTGTTGGAAGGAAATGTGCGGTTGCGGATAGACAAGTTGAACAATGTGGTTATGAAGGGTGAGTTATATGAGCGGATATTGTCCACAACAAAAAGAGCTTGAACAGCTCGAACATGTTGGTTCACAAAAGGGATACAGAAGAAAAAAATTAAATAAATAAACGAAATAATGTGCAATTCAGGCATGACGACAACGCATCTTTAGGTAATTTCGCAACCGTCGTTTAAAACTCCCCATGTTACCATTTATCGTCACAGCAGGTAGACCATTCCAGATATATACAATTCTATCATGGATTGTTGATATTCGTTTATTGCAGGCTCGTCTTCTCTTCAGCATATAGATGTGACCACGTAGGGGATCGTTGGTTCTTGATATGAAGAAAACCAAGCTACAGTGGGTAAAGAGAAGCCATAATCATGACGAAGACGATAGAGAAGAATCGAGCGATCGACAATGTCAAAAGCAGATAATAGATTAAGAGAAACTATGACACTACATAATTTTTGATCGCGCGAGATGAATAAGTAGTTATAAACTTTATGACAGGCCATTTCAGGATAGTGATTATATCGAAAAGCAGCTTGGAAGGGAGGAAACAAATTGGAGGAAACAAATAAATCATTTTTTAATGTATTATCGCTTAAACAATAGCGAGATCATTTTTATCGATCGATGAAAATTTCTGATAATTGTAATCCAATAATAATTGTCGCTTCCTTTTTGATACAATGAAGCTTCAAGAGCATTATCACTTGTATCTGTTTCAACAATGAAAGGAAGGTCTAAATCTATTCTGAAAAGAGATTATCTATTTTAAAAAGAGATTTTAAAATCTAAAGGAAAAGAAAAAAGAATAATGTTACAATAGTGAGATCATTTTTATCAATCGATGAAAATTTTGTAATCCAATAGTGAGTTCAAAAGACGAACAGCAGAGGGGAAAAGCGTTCGATTTTTTCGTTCGACCGAATGGTACATCCAGTCTTCTGTTATGTCTTCAGTTATGATTGAAAGCACTTAGACCGACAGTCACTATATCTCGTATTCAACCGAATATACCTAAAATCAGTATATCACCAGATCAGACTCTTACGTGAAGAACGACACGACACTAGATTTGAAGCATACAGACGCCTTTTTTAGTTCAAATGTCTCCCGTTTGGGCTTACTAACGCGGTCGTCATGATTTAAAGCATATAGACGCCTTTTTTAGTTCAAATGTCTCCCGATTAGGCTTACTAACGAGGAAGAATCGGAGACCGTAGTTGTTAGAGTAAGTGGGAACTGGAGTAAGAGGGAATGACGGGAACGCAGCGATAGAGAGATGGGGCGAGTGACGTCTAAAGAAGGAAGGTTGATAAACGATGGTGAATCGACAGCAATGAGACAAAAAATGACGAGAAGCCGGAGTTGGATGCCGATGTGGACAGTGGGCTAGGAGAGTTGTGCGCGATATGTGGATGTATGGTCGAAGCGACGGAGACGTGGAGCACTCGACCGCCGGATTTGATGATGCGTTGTACGGGTAGGATGGTGAATTTTGGAGAATTTGCGAAAAGACTAAGGCAGTAATCGATTTTAGTGAAGAGAAGTGATCAAATAAAAGATATACAAGAACGGAAGTCGATAAGGAGGCAGATACGGCGGATGTCACGGAGAATTAAGTTAGACGAGCGGACCTTGTCATTGACGAATGGTTTAAGGGAAATATGATCATCGAAATGAAGCCTAGGAAAGTGAGATTGTGGACTATGGGGATGATCGATGAGGCAAAAGATACAGTGGGAGTAGATATGTTTGGTTTACGGGGGAGGATCCACATTATTCTGGACTTGTCTGTGTTTAGAACGAGATGAAGATGGGAGAGGCGTTTGTAGATAGAAGAAAAACAGTTGGAGGCAGAAATGGCGATATCGTGTATGCGATGGGCGTGTGCATGAACATAGATGAGAATGCCATCGGCGTATTGCGTGATGTTAAAGAAGTAAGGTTTGATAAACAGAGAGAGATCGTCAAGTAGAAGAGAGAATAAAAGAGGTTATCAAACCCCTTTAGAGGTTCTTTAAAGAACCTCTGAAGGTTCTTTAAATCTTCAGAGGTGAAATTAATTAAGGCTTGTAAACCGTTTGAAAGGTTATTTCAATTTAAGTAACCAATACCTACGTGAAACGAAAAGCGATATTTGATCACCCTAATAGACGAGTATAACGTTTTCTATTTATTTTCGCGTGCCATGAGATGACTAGGGAAACAGTTAAGATGCATTGCTCAAATTTTTGTGTGTGGCTGTATAGAGGCTATCCAGTTAGGCAGAGTCGCGTCATTTATGTCATCCGCCCTCCGCAATTTTTTTTATTGTTTTACGGAGTTATACTTACGCATTCACCGATTTACAATCCCCAAGGAAATAAACAAATTGAATGATACAACGGGGTAATTAGGAAAACTGTTTGCTTATGTTCGCATGGTTTGAAACAATTAATAGAGAATTAGCAAGATGTACGTCCGAATGTGTTGAATTCTTACGTTCGTTACTGTGCACATTGAATAGCGATACCCACATGACATTATGTTTTTATTTTATCGACGGAATGATCGCTACCTGATTGGCTCGTGAAATCCAAAACTGTTATAGTCAAATGGTTTAGTAGAACAAGTAAATTACTTTATTATTATTATTATTATTATTATTATTATTTCGACAAACAGACGAGCAAAGCTCACAGTTGCACTGTTAAAAAAAAAGAAAAGGAAAAGTAAAGAAAAAAAAAGACTCACAAACAAAAGTCACAAAAGTTTATGTTTGAATGCTGAAACCGATCTTGAGTTGACAATTTCTTCACTTAATCGGTTCCACTTACCTACGATTCGGTGTCCAAATTGTACAGTTTTAGAGCGTATAACTCGGCGATGGGCTAAAGTAAAATTGTGTCCACGCAAAGCCCGACTTTTCCGAACAGTCATCAATTCTCTTAAGACGTGATTTCCCTTGTGTAAAGCTTCCCATGTTGAACACATATCTCGCCGAAACCGAAGGTCGCTTATAGAAACCATACCAAGTTTTTTTAGCCTTTCATTATAAGGTAAGGCTTTAACTGAATTTACGAGCTTTGTTGCCCGGCGCAGCACATTTTCAATTCTACTTTTCTCGTATACTGTTCTTGGGAACGAACATTGTGATGCATAGGTAAGATGACTGATCACAAATGCGTTGGCGAGTGCTCTAAATGAAACTGGACTCAACACACTAAAAGTTCTACGAATCATCCCAACCATTCGATTTGCTTTCGAGCAAGCCAACTCAGTATTCCAACTAGTCGAAAAATCATTCGCAACTACTATTCCAAGGTCGCTAAGACGAGTTACTACTTTAATGTTCTGATCCTCAAGATGATAAGTTGGATACACACTATGACTGCATGATTGTAAACGCATACATGCACACTTTGATATATTCAGTGACAGACCATTCATATAAGCCCAGTTGGAAATGCTGTCGATATCCGATTGAACTAGCACCGTGTCCGAATCTGACCGGATAGCCTGCCAAATTTTTAGGTCGTCTGCATATAAAAGAGAGTGTGAATTCAAAATGGAAGGAAGGTCATTAATGAAAATACAGAATAACAATGGGCCGAGGACCGAACCCTGCGGAACTCCAACATTGACCGGATAAGGATCAGAAAGAGAACCATTTACAACAACCTGATAGAATCTGTTAGATAAAAATTCTTTTATCCAGCGAATAATAAGTGGATCAATGTTTAGAGCACGCATTTTCTGAATCAAGATGTCATGTGGAACCATATCAAACGCTTTTGAAAAATCAAAAAATAATATATCAACATCAAAGCCCTTATCAACTAACGAACCCCAGCTATTCTGGGCAATCAAGAGATTAGTGATTGTTGAGCGATCCCTTCGAAATCCATGTTGATTGTTACACAATAATTTGTTCGATTCTAGAAAATCGCTTAGAATGCGGTATATTATCCTTTCCAAAACTCGACAGAATACACACGTTAGACTTATCGGGCGATAATTTTCAACTGAAGATGGATCACCTTTCTTCAAAATGGGCCTTATCCACGAAAGTTTCCAATTCATCGGGACACAACCGAAGTACAAGGAGGCGACACAAATCCAATATAGTGGTATGCCGATAACATCAGCGATATTCTTGAGAAATACCGGTGGTAAACGATCAGGACAAATAGAACCTGACGATTTAAGCCGCTTGAGCTCTAGCACCACATCATTAACAGAAAACATCTGAAGAATGTTTATATTCGATGGACAGTACGAGGCATTGGTGACGGAGTAGGATTTACGAACTCCTATGCAAAAATGTTGAGCGAAAGCATTCGCTATGTCATCATATTTAATCAATGTGCAACCATCAGTATCAACAAGTGAACCAATGTGTTTATTTTTGTTGTTGAAATTAGCATAATTGAATACGGATTTAGGATTATGAATTGACATTTGAGCAATTTTCTCTTCAAATTGACATTGTTTGAAGCGTTTAAGAAATGTGAACCGATTTCTGGCCTCTTTATACCTACAGTAATCAATACTATTATTAGAAAACAACTGGAATTTCATTTTTTTTAATTTTAAAGCATTCCTTAACTCTTTGTCAAACCAAGGTTTATGGTGTATACGATTTGCAACGGTTTTACGGGGCGAAAATCGTATGAGTAATTCCTTAAGGGTGGCTTCTAACTGATAGCATGCCTTATCAACCCCAACATAAAACGGACTGAGCCATGAAATACTTAATAGATTCTGACGCACAAGTTCGAAGTTAGTTTTAAAATAATTTAAAGAATTCTGTTGTAATCTACAAGCTGAAGGACGTGTAAAATCTGAGTAGAAATTGAGAACACAGTGATCTGACCTACCCAAAGGATCGGAGTACGTAACTTTGTGTATAATGTATTTATTCGATGTTAGACAAATATCAAGTAGCGATTGATTTTCTTGGGAAAATCGGGTAAATTTTGAAACATGTTGGGTAAGGTTTAGCGAGTTAATCATATCAAGAAATAATGATGTGGACGGACTACACACAGAAGATGTGTAGGTGTTCCAATCTACTGTCGCTAAGTTGAAATCACCAACTATAAAAAGATTTGGTTTGGAACCAAACTCTAGAATGTAATCGATCAAGCAACAAACATCTGAAGTGGGATTGCGATAGATTAAGCCTAAAGTCACTGAACCAAGGGTAGGAAGAGACACACTACCCCACAATAACTCGATTCCATCGGACGCTCGTACATCTAGCAATTTAAACACTAAACTATTATGCACATAGATAATCACTCCACCACCCTTGCAGATAGATCTGTCAACTCGATAAGATGTATAATTTTCAATCCAGATCTCAGCATCAGTAATTCTATCATGAAGCCATGTTTCAGTAATAGCAACTAATAGCGGATGCGAATTCTCAATGCGGAGTTTTAATTCGTCAATTTTTGGAAGAAGACTACGGGCGTTCGTATATAATAACAAACATTCTAAGCTTAAGGGTAGAGTCTGCTGAGACAACGATATCGGTATGTATGACTGATAATCCTCGCTACGTCGCTCAAGAGCCGACCACAATGGGGAGGAGTAATGGACAATATTTCTTAAACATTTATTATCCACATATGAAATATTTGAAATTACCAATGACTTATGAGCGGCGGAGGAAGGATTGAATGATCTACCTGTAGAGGCATCCAATGTATTTGAGTCTTCCTCCGCACAACCTGAAAATTTCGAATTGTCAAGTTTGACTCACCAGCTTCAATACGAGACTTCAAACATTGTTTAGCTTCACGTAGAAGCTTACGTTCATTCACGTCGAGATCTTTTAACAATCTTGCAGACGAACCTTGGAGACGATAAGAGTTCCTAAAGATGGTCTTAACGGCTTTTGGATCTGTCAGAATGGCTTTTAGCAGTCTAGGACGATCGTTAATTTTTCTCCCTATGCGGAATAAAGCAACTATTTTAATACTAGATACTATCTCTTCTGGGGATTGTGCCAAAACGATCGTGAGAATATTACGTACCCTAGACAAATCTTCATTTAGTCGGTTTTGGATATTGACAGAGCTTGATTCCGACACATTGGCGAAAATAATAGAACGCAAAGGATCATGCTGTTTACGCAGTTGTGAGAAAGTAGACATTTGCTGCACCGGAGAACTCGCTCTAGAGGCATTCATTGATTGAGATGATATGAAATGAGCTTCCTTAATGTGCTCGTTTACGCACTCTTTATGTAGAACCACACTGTCATTACTAGTAGCTGAGTTCTGTATATCATCATTGCCTGTGTGAGTGTTGACAGTCAGCGTTCGTTCATTTTCTGTTTGACGAACAGTATACGATTTTGAGTGACCTCTCTTCCAGATACGAACAGGAGTGAAACCCGTAACTGACGATGTAGTCTTGCTAACTGCATGTGGGTATCGATGTGCATTTGGATCGATATCTGCATTATTGAAGGATTTATTCGAAGTTATAGAATTTACCTCACCCACCACCTCAGGTAACTTATGCTGTATTTTTCGTTGTAAATTTACCTCAGATGCACTAGAGAGAATACTATTCTGTAGCATAGTTACGATTTCCTTAAGCTCTGACACCATTTTAATATTATTTTGTAATTTTTCCTCAAGAATAGTGTTCCATTCACAATTACGAGCCGCACACACACCACAACAAAATTTACCGGATTGAACTACTTTAATATCATCCGCTTTAACATTAATTTTAGACCATATGTTACAATTCACAGAGCAACATGCCACCTCTATCTCTACATATTGGTCCTTAACAGGACTTGCGAAACATTGGCTTTTAACTTGCTTCTTACACTTTTTCCCCACCATATATATCCAATTTGATATTGTCAGTTTAACTTCAGTGATGGTTTAACTTCGGATGTCGTCGATGGTTGTCGATAATTGTCAAGCGGATGGTTGTCGATGGTTGTCGTTAGTTGTCGTCGAAGGTTGTCGTTGGTTGTCGTCGAAGATTGTAGTTTGATTGTTTTACAATCTTGGTGGACAAGATTTTCCGCGAGCGAAGCGAGCGGAACTGAAATCTGGAACTGAAATCTGGAACTGAAATCTGGAACTGAAATCTGGAACTGAAATCTGGAACTGAAATCTGGAACTGAAATCTGGAACTGAAATCTGGAACTGAAATCTGGAACTGAAATCTGGAACTGAAATCTGGAACTGAAATCTGGAACTGAAATCTGGAACTGAAATCTGGAACTGAAATTTCAGCTTAGAATTTCAAATTAGTCTTGAAGTGACTCCAGATTCTACGAGCGACTAATCTTTTAAGAATTTTGCACATCGAACTTGTCAGGCTTATTGGTCTATAATCAATACAAGGAGTTGCAATGGTATTTTGAAACAAGAACAATAATCGCAGATTTCCACAAGTCGGACACACATCCAGTGATAAGACTATTCTGAAAGATATCGACAAAAAGGCCAAGTAGTTTGATAAAGTCTTAAGTAGAAATGGAGATATATAATCAGGACCTAGAAGAACTGTACAAATTGACATCAGCATATATTGGAAGAAAATAGGTATTATGTGGTATTTGACGGCCATGCCAAGTGAATGACGAGTGTGAACAATTCGATGGTAATGAAAATGATGAAGTATGATTTTATCAATACCATTTATATTTGTGACTGAACTTTCACATGTGTGTACAATTTTGATTTCAATAATAATGATTTTCTTAACAAAAATAATACAATTTAGATAGAATTAAAACAAAAATAGAAAAAGCCGTCAGAAATCAGAAATCATCGTCTTCCGGAAAAAATTTGTCTACTTTTTCCATCATCTTCATGGCCTCAGGTCCAGTGGGATCTGAGTCCCACAGCATTCAACACGCCGCCCTTCGACTGATGGTCTTACATCCCCCCATGAAGAGTCCAATCGAGGCGGACTATGCTGGGTAATCAAGAGACGAAATTTCGATTTCAGTATTGAGCGTTCTCTTACGGCGAACATAGAACCAGAATAATTTGGGATTGCGGTTAAAACCCCTAATGATTGCAGATTCAACTTTATCGCGCTTTGAATCTTTTAATCTAGAACAAAGATTTCTGACAGATATATAGCTTGCAATGAGTTCGGAATGTGAGCGGGATAACTTCCATAAGCTATTTCGAATATAAAGTGATTGCTTGAGGTCTCGATCAATCCATGCAAGAAGTTAAGCTACTTGAGTGATCGCCCGCATTGAAGCAATTATATCAGACAATTTCAAAAGGTAATCGTAAATAGTTCCCAGTAGTACTATATCTATTGTCGAAAAGGAGAGCGGGTAACGCCGACAGAAAGTTAAACAACATTCTATATTCTGCCTTGACCAATTACGCTTAAAAATGTTGTTTGTTGATTACAAAATTTGAAGTTTGATACTACCCGCAAGGAAAGTACGCAATGATCACTTCCACCTACAGGAGAAAGATAATCGACACTAAGTATATCATAAACACGTTTGGTAAACACCAACTCAAGCACGAAATCTACTCTCGATGATAAACAAGTCGGCTGTTAAACGCGTTGGATTAGCAGAAGCTTATCATAAAGGAATTCAGAAATTTCTGTTTCTACAGCGCTTCCACAATGAAATAGAGGCTCAGCCCAATTAGAACATGGGAGATTAAAATTTCCTAATAGAAAAGTGTGAACAGAGGCATATTGATGTAAATTGGATTTTAGGAGATCACAATCTGTGTCCGTAAATGGAGTACGATATACAACGCAAAAATTAATACCAATATATTCATATTTGATATGGAAGTCGATACTTTCAAAGGAAGCATTAGGATCACATTACAAACGTCAGAAATTAAAAAATTATCTCGAACATGGTGGCAAACTTTCCACCACGTTTACCTGACTTCCTATACCTTCGAAGTATGCGATAATCCGGAATATCAACAGCAACATTAAAAATATATTGATGGTGACACAGAATACATTGTATGTGTGACAGTAAATGATGCCCTTGGGCAATCGACTGACAAATAGTGCGTGATTTTGCGAAGAAAAATCACGAAGAGTATTTCGAAGTATTACAATATATGCTACTAAATAAGATTAAACGCCCCAATGATATATCTATACCAACTTTATTGCACGATTGTGCAATAAAGGGGTAGGATGATGGATTTTGGAGAATTGGCGAAAAGGCTAAATCAGTAATCGATTTTAGGGAAAAGAAGCGATGAAAGAAGAGACATACATGACCGAAAGTCGATAAGGCGTCGGATACAGCGTATGTCACGGAGAATTAAGTTAGACGAGCGGACCTTGTCACAAACGAGAATTTTAAGGGAAAGGTGATCATCGAAATGGAAGCCTAAGAAAGTGAGATTGTGGACTATGTGGATGATCGATGAGGCAAAATATACAGTGGGAGGATATATGTTTGGTTTACGGGGGAGGATCCACATTATTTTGGACTTGTCGGGATTTAGAACGAGATGGAGATTGGAGATAAGTTTGTAGATAGAAGAAAGACAGTTGGAGGCAGAAATGCCGATATCGTGTATGCGATGCGCGAGCGCATGAGCATAGATGAGAATGTCATCGGTGTATTGCATGACGTTAAAGAATAAAGGTTTGATAAACGGAGAGATATTGCTTTAACCAAATAAAAATCATCAATAAATGGGAAGTCTTCACCATAGTGAAGTCAAAATAGGACTTAATTCTATAAAGTCCTATTTAATTATTTAATTAAATAGGACTTAAATTACAAAAAATATTTAATAAATAACATACAATGCTACAAGAGCTAATTACAATCTAATATGCATACAATATAACTATCTTGATAGTTATATCTCTTGATACTATTAAGAAAAGCCGCAAGAATCATTTACTTTATAAAAGAGGACTCGTACAGCTACACAATGAGCAAAATTCAAAAAAGACTGAGTTTTGCTGTTGTGAAGGCGATTTCCCTAGCGTTCTAGATATGTGTGAAAGATGTAAATGAGTTATTTGTTAAATTACTTGATTATTGAAAAAAATAAAAAAAAAATATTTATTAAATAAATACCTGAAAAGAAGTTTGATAACTAATAAACATACAAAATTTTCTCTATCAATACGTAAATAGCTTATTTAGAAACTATTATACAAATCACTGGTAAAAACATCGAATATACAAATCGAATATACAAATCACTAGTAAATGTACAAATTACTGGTATAGTAATTACTGGTAAATCATCGAATATACAAATCACTGGATAAAGCATCGGCACGGACATACCTGCACGAACAACAACATTCTTCTTGAACACAATCAGTTATATGCAACAGCTGCCGTATTGCAACAATTTTACGGAATCTGCAATATTAACAATCTCCGGGATCTCAAGATACTATTTTAAGATTACTACAGCTTAACCAGATTTAACAGCTTTAACACATAATTAAAATTTGTTTAATCCTTACAATTAAACACACAATCGAATACATATGATCTCAAAAGTGTCAGCCAGTCAACAGAAAAAAAGTGGCATCTGCCCAGTTTGTCTTCGGCAACTCAGTTTGACATCAGGAGGCTTCGTCTACAGTCACGGACCACATGGAGCCAATGTTCTGGATCGGGTTGTGTCCCCTCATCGGTTATAGCGCAACTTCCAGGGTTGACCACCGATCCCATGGGCGCTGATGGCACAGACAACTCTACAACCGCTAGTCAAGCTGACAACAACGAATATAGGCAGGCTCAGACGCTACTCGACGTTGTGGTTGAGGCACATTCAGGTCGAGTCCTTAGATACATACCTAAGGCATCTCGTATGCTTGCTACAGGCAAGGTGTCGGCAATACTCGACCGAATTGTCGCCAACCCAGACAGCATGGATGCCTGGCAGCAGCTGCTACTTTTCGCTCACAGCTGCCTTGGAGTTTCAGAGCGGGGCGGCAAAAGGCACCGACCAAGTCTGGCAACTAAAGTGAACAAAGCTCTGACAGAATACTTGTCAAGTGATCGCCAGCCACAGCCAGCCGCACAAACGACGACTCAGAACAGGAAAAGGAAGAGGGAAAAAACGACGGACGACCTTCAAAACCTGGCTGCGCGGGTGTCATCGAAGATCGAAGAGGGCGACGTGCGCGGTGCGGATTGGCTGGCGGCCAGCGACGACTCTCTGACTCCCTTTAACGATGAGACGATAGCAGCTCTGCGCCTACTGCACCCGCAGAGAGCAACGTCGACTGACAGTTCTTTGCAGTCGACTGAATCGGACATACAGACGATTGGCAACGCGCACAGCTCGCATCCTATACTTACGCTAACTTATAGAGATATTACTGCTGCGATCAAGGCATTCCAAGCAGGTTCAGCAGGATTACTTGACGGCCTTCGTCCTCAACATCTTAAAGATATGACAAGTCCTCTCAAAGTCGCCGCTGGACAGCAGCTGATAGCTTCACTAACTGACTTCAGCAACATGTGCCTGGCCGGTAGAGTCCCAGCAACTGTGAGGCCAGTCTTGTACGGTGCATCGTTATGTGCACTAGCAAAGAAGGGAGGTGTCAGGCCTATAGCAGTGGGCTTCACACTGCCGTCTTGTATCGAGGGCCGCCTGTCGCGCTGTGAAGGACAAGGTAGTCGCGAAATTTGCACCATCTCAACTTGGCTTCGGGTTTCAACACAGAGCAGAGGCAGTTGCACACGCAGCTCGCTGCTATCTAGCGAACATTTACAGTGGCCAGGCTATGTTAAAAATCGACTTGGCAAACGCTTTCAACGTTGAGCCGCAATGCGATGTTGACAGTAATAGGGGGAGAGCTACCGGAACTGTATCCATACCTGTCCAGCTGCTACTCCAGCAAATCGTTCATACGTTTCGGCCAGCGCACGTTGATATCAGACGAGGGACCACAGCAAGGCGATCCTTTCGGTCCGATGCTCTTCTGCCTGACTGCCTTAACACTGACAAAGCGCATCAAGTCCGAGTGCAATATCTTGTACATGGATAATGTCACTTTAGGTGGTGATGTGAACACGTTGCTCTCAGACTGGAGTATGTTGACGGTGCGGGGAAAGGAACTGGGACTCGTCATCAATGTTGGGAAGTGTGAGCTCATTACTGACGAAAACGATGTTGTGAGAAGTTTCAAGGCGGTCGCTCCAGACGTCAAGCACGTCGACCCAGCATCAACAATGTTACTTTGAGCACCAATCAGATGTGAGAAGAGCGTGGACAAGACTTGGAAATAAAGCTGCATGAATTAAAACGCATGTCTAACCGGCTATCGCTTATATACGCTCACGATGCGCTGTTCTTGCTAAAAACTGCTTCGCGATACCGAAGACGATGTTCACTCTACGCAGCGCGCCACAGGAAGCAGCTGTTGTTTGAATACGACAACGTAATTCGGTCGTCGTTGCAGTCCGTCCTCAATATTGCGCTGTCCGATGGGGCATGGGACCAGGCATCACTACCGGTTGCTAACGGCGGACTCGGCATCAGGAGAGCGACGGATATTGCTCTACCGGCCTTCCTATCATCGGTCGCCGGGTCGCAAACACTCATAACTCGGATCCTGCCAGTGCGACTAAATGACTACTGCGGTATCAGCGAACCGACATACACTACTGCAGTGACCGAATGGCAGTGTCGAGCGGGTTTCATGCCAGTCCAACCGTCCTTCGCTACAGAACAAAAATTCTGGGATACGCTGTTGGTTACTGTCCAGTGAGCGAAGGTGTTGTCAGCTGCACTTGACCAGGCGAGCAAAGCGCGTCTAATTGCGGCTACTGCACCTCATTCCGGGGCCTTCCTTCACACACGTCCCTGTTCGTCGCTCGGCACAATACTCGACGACTCGTCACTACACATCGCAATTACCCTGCGCCTCGGTGCCCCAGTCTATCTGCCACATGTATGTGTTTGCGGAGCAGATGTGCACGCCAGCGGACGACATGGGCCCAGCTGCCACAAGTCCGTCGCCAGACTGTCACGCCACAGCGCAGTCAACGATCTCATCAAGCGTGCACTGATGTCGGCAGAAATCCCATCGCGTCTGGAGCCGAAATCACTGGCGCAACATGATGACAAGCGGCCGGATGGATTGTCACTGACTCCATGGTCAAGTGGCAGGTGTTTGGCTTGGGACTTAACTTGCTCATACACCTTGGCACCGAGTCACCTAAATACAGCTGTGACCGCACCGGGAGTGGTAGCCAGTGCAGCAGAGAACAAGAAATGCAGCAAATACGCCTAGCTGACACCGATCTACAATTTTGTGCCGGTCGCCGTGAAAACGCTTGGTGTGTTGGGCCCAGAGGCGGAAGGCCTAATACACGAAATAGGTCGGCGAATAGCAGCAGTGACCGGAGAGCGGCGGTTCACGGATTTCCTGCTGCAGAGGCTGAGCGTTGCCATCCAACGCGGTAACGCTAGTTACGTTCTGGGCACGGTTGCGTGGACGAGCGATAGACAAGACTTTGACACAATTTATTATTTGTAATTTTTGGTTTTTTTATTTTTTTTTAATTATATCCTACTTAATTAAGTCCTACCTAATTATATTTAGAAATATATATTTTAAAACCAGCCATATTAAAAATATTCTCATGTTAATTGTTGTCTTATAAAACAATGTCATCCTAAATTTCTAAAATTTCTTCTTCAATTATCGAAGCTTCTTAAAATATTCCAAAGTTTCTTCTTTAAGAATTTACCGATTGTATTGGCAATAGTACTTATATCTATTGGTCTATTAAAGGTATTTAGATAAAATGCAGCAACTAGTTCGGTAATAGAAAATTATGCTAATTTAATTTCAAATTGTTCATTTTAGGAAAAAAAAACTTTTTTATTTTATTTTTATTTTATTTTATTTTTTAATTTTTATTTCAAATTGTTCATTTTTCAAATTGTAGGGATCTAATTAATAATTTAAAATCGAAACATTTTTAACCTACAATTTCTTAATTCGTGGATGTACAATCGAAACTGTTTCTAAATTATGCATCCGAAATTTATTTTGCTTTAAAATTCTTTTAAAGAACTAATAATATCTGCTATATCTTTATTTGATTATTGAAGTTCGAGGTTTAAATTATCCAATTTCTTTGAGATGTTAAAATCAGTGAAGATATTCTTCTAATTGTTTTAATGATTGACCTTTGGAAATAAATAAGATTTTAATTTCTTTTAATTTCTCTAATTGTTGAAATGGTTGACCTTTGAAAATAAAAAAGGATTTAATTTCTTTTCGAAGATCAAAAAATGTACTAAAATATTTTCCTCTACATTGTCGGTTCTAAGCAGTGCTGAGAAAGGAGGATGGGATCTGTTAAAATAATTGACATTTGGAAATAAAAAGATTTTAATTTGTTTAAACGATCAAAAAATCGGCTAAGATAATTTTTCTACTTAACAATATTATAACTCTGCCATGGCCGGTCCCAAGCCCGCGCTGAGAAAGGAGGAGGGTAATATAAGCAAAAAAGTGTATCAATTATACGGAACGAACGGACTGAACGATCAGACTAAACGAAATATAATTCCATTATATTTCTATTCTATTCGAAATTTATTAAATATATCTTCCCCTCTTCATTGACTATAGGCTTATCAATTATTTTTTGATTGTAAAATCGCCAAATATCATTCTTATGCGCACTACTAGCTGCCCCGTGTTGGATATATCGATCGATTCATCCACTTGCAAATAATAAAACAGATTTCAAATCATTACACATCGCTTGAATTCATTTTGTCGTCGTGTCGTTAGATAGCTGAATATTTTGAATAGCTGAAATAATTTCCTTTTTATTTGAAAAAATTTCAATCTGCTCCAACGAAAGGTATTAATAAATAATTATAATAATCTGCTCTAACGAGAAATATATTCTTAATAAAACCAATATTGTTGATAAAGAAGGTGTATATCTAAAAATGAACATTAAATTAACATTAACTAAAACTACTATTAATTTATATCGTAAAGATGGCATATTTAAATTTACAAGAAACATATTTTTGCATGAGCATTCACGCATACCATATAAGATAAAATATAATACATTAAATAATGAAATTTTAAGAATTGGAACAATTTGTAATGATATTGGCTTTCTTCAAAATCATTTAAATAATTTAATAGATACATATTTTAAACTAGGTTAATATAAAAATAACATCAGGCAGAAAATAGTAAAATATATAAATTTGATCCATAAATATATTTGATCCATAAATCAACAAAATACTATTTAAATATTAAATTTACAATATATAAATCAACAAAATATAATTTAAATAAATTTTAACTCCGAAGTGGAAAATTGTTATGGATGGATGTAAACATGATCCAGTTGTTCTATTGTAAAGGCACGGATGATTTTGCAATCATTATTGAGGCTAATTCAGAGTAAAACTTCAATAAACAGCTCAAGTGTATTATTGAAATCTTAACAATAATTTGAATTGGCTAAATCCAAGATAATTCGATTTGCTTTGAAATTGTAGAATGTCTGAACTTTAATTTGCAAAAGTTAGTTCGGTTAACATCTGATGGGTGCTTTTTCAATAAGTTATTTTGAACATGTCATATTGATGAGATTGTCAAATAGTCCTCTAGTCAACTATTCTTTATTCACAGTTTAAAAGTAAGTTTTACATAATAATTACAATTTATTAAGAGGAAAGAACATGTAGGCTAAATTTCAGATTTCTAAGCTGTATTATGCAGATTGTAAATTTTTGAAACAAACGATTTTTTATAAATCCGTTTCACAGTCAGTGATCATTCTCTTTGTGTTAAATGTAAATTTGAAAATCGACATCTTCGAATAAGTAAAGCAATTTGTAGTTTATTACACAAAGAAATCTTCGTAAGCATTTTTTAATCTATTTCTGTTTTATTACTTCACCAATACTGATTGTAGAGCGAATATAGATTGAGTTGTTTGAGGCCAATTTTCTCGGAGATAATCCTGGATTAATAATATTACCGGTACTTGATATCGGTACTAATATCTTAATTAAGATATCTAATATATTTATGAACATAAAGGTGTCATAATATAGTTGTGATATCAATCTTATTTAACCTATTATATTTGACTCGGCATATGAGTATATCAAGAAGCTATGCATTGCCGAAAACATTTATTATTTTAAATACAACAGATCCCATTTGTAGTGTTTTTCGAACATAATATATCAATTCATTGTTTATATAAATTTATTAAAAACAATTTGTTATTTTATATCAATTTATTGTATAAATTGATATACATTATAATATTATTATTAAATACAACAGCAGCAAAAGAGCGCAGAGCTCGTACAGGTTGGGTACAGGGTAAAAAAAACAAATATCAATGAAAATCCGATTGTTCTAAGTTAGTACATTCTTCAGACTTTTCTTGAAGGACAAAATACTGGAGGCCGAAACCACTTGACTTGGTAGCTTATTCCAGCTTTTCCACGTTCGGTTGACAATTGTGTTAAATCTTCTTCGTGGACGAATGTGGGTCTTTAACGTGAGGTGATGTCCCCTCAATCTGTTTGAATTTCGAAGTTCGAACAGTTTACGATAAACATGTTCCCTCTGTCCTTTTTGAACATTAAGCGTTGTCCACACAAACATTAAATCAGAGAACTTTAAAGATTTCTTCACTGTGGTCACACCAAGTGCGTGGAGTCGAATTTAGGAGGGTTCCTCTGATGCCGTACTGTTCCAGCGTAATAAAGAGGACATCATAGTATATCCGATCAAATGCTTTGCTGAGGTCGAAAAACGCTACAACCGCCTTAAGCAGGACAGTCCCCTGTCAGATGCTGCTGGATGGCCCGTTGTAAGTTTAGTCTGAGTCAACTAAACTAGGTGGCGACACCGAAAAAGCAACGTTAAAAATCATGACTTAAAAGTTACATGTACTCAACAATATTGGAAAAATACTAATGATTTCAATTTTAGATCTTTTAAATGTAACAGAAAAAATTGTAAAGCTTGCGATGTTATAAATAATAATAATTGTATCGTAAGTAATATGACAAACAAATGTTTTTCATTAAATGTTAATAATAATTGTAACTGCAATACCGCAGGTGTAGTGTATCTAATACAATGTACATGTGGATTGCAATATATTGAAAAAACATATCAAATGTTAAAAACTAGGTTTAGGCAACACATATATAATATACAGCATAATAGTCAAACTATATTTCATAAACATATGAGATTAATAGGACATGATATAGGATATTGATATAAAATAAATATAGGATATTTATTTTAGAACATATTATTGAAGAAAATAAGACAATATTAAATCAAAAACTATTAGAAAGAAGAAGATTTTTGGATTAAAACGCTTAATTCCATGTACCCATTAGGATTGAATGACGTGGTACAAGGAATTGGCAGAAGTAGTATAATACATAATAAACAACTATATTATAATAATCCAGTTAAACGCAAACCAAGAAGTCATGGTGATAAAAGGAATAGGAAAAATAGAGTTAAAAATATTAAAAAAGATATGTATATAAATGAACAATTAGAAATATTAAAACAACTTTTAAGTGATAATAAGCTAAAAGATCTTTATGTAAATATAAGAAGTTTTTCTAAAGATATCATATGTTCAATAAATCAAAAATTAATTAACGACTATGATAGGCTAAGTTGTATAATAGACAGTTATTGTAATACAAAATACTATAATCGTACAATAAATGTTAATAATAACAATAGAAAATATACATTAACCATAAACTTCATTAATAAATGTATAGATAACATAAATATAGCCGGACTTTTAAATAATTCTAAAAGTAAAGAAATAATAGGGTCAGATTTAAGTAAATATATTCCTAAAATAAGGTATAAACTCCTACCACCATTAGGACGAAAAATTTGTAATTATAATAAAGAATTAAAATCAATATGTAACGATAATATTAGAAACATAATGGAAACAGAATGCAATTGTAAAAGTCTTAGTTTTGATAAAATAAATGAACATATATGTACCCATAATCTAGAATTAATTGAAAATTGTGAATTAAGAAAGCTACTATCAAAAGGGTATAAATATAGATTAAATAATAACAACGACAAAAATAAAATTTACAATTCGTTATATAATAACTTAAATGATTACTTTAGTAAGCTGATTAATAGTGAAAGCTCGAATATATCTAAGATAAAAATTTGGAAAGATTATATATTTGATAAAATTAAAAATAAAATGAAAATAACAAACAATTATAAAGGAAAGATAAACCTAGGTTCGTATGTAGTGTTTTTAAATGTACATTAAAACCGCTTTCTGTTTATATTAATAAAATACTTAAAGTAATTAAAGCACACTTCAAAAAATATTATAGGATAATCGAAATTAATACTGGTATAAAACACTATTTTAGTATTAATTCTACAAAAGAATTTTTAGAACAGACAAAAGGAATAAATTTTCAGAATATAAATACGTTACGCTTTATACAAATCTAGATTTAGTAGACTTTTTTAAACTTACTAGAATTTGCATTTTTCATAACTGTTTAAAATTAAATCTAAATTATATAAATATATGAAATATATGTTTCGATACATTGATGATATATGTATTTAATTTTAGCAGTTTTTATTCAATAAGAATTCTCATTAAGAATTTCCTTATTCTTAACAAAACCAATATTAATGATAAAGAAGGTGTATATCTAGATATGAACATTAAATTAACATTAATTAAAACTACTATTAATTTATATCGTAAATATGACATATTTTATATGAACATATTTTTGCATGAGCAAAAATTTATATCGTAAAGATGAGATATTTAAATTTACAAAAAAAACATATTTTTGCATGATCATTCATGGATACCATATAATGTAAAATATAATATATTAAATAATGAAATTTTAAGAATTGCAACAATATGTAATGATATTGGCTTTCTTCAAAATCATTTAAATAATTTAATAGATACATATTTTAAACTAGGTTACTATAAAAATAACATCAAGCAGAAAATAGTAAAATATATAAATCAACACAATAATATAAAGAATAAATTTAAACTCTTAAGTGGCAAATTTTTATGGATGGATAATAAATAATATACTTTGTATTAGAATAAGATACTAGATAGTTATTTTCAGAGGAAATACATCATTAGCACGTATTTGGCCCCGCTGCTATGTTGGGTAGAGGAGTTAGGGGCCGAAACCTGATAGCATAGCAGTTCCTCCGGATGTTTTCTAATCCTTATTCTGATACAAGTTTGTTATTTATTAGTCAATTCATAAAAATGACGTTTATTTTAAATTTCAATTTTTTATTTTAACTTGATTTAAATTATAGAAAATCTAAAAACAATTGTTAATTTTATTATTTAATTATTAAATAATAATTAAATATGTTTTGTTTATTTTATAATTATATTAAATACCTAGACTTAGTTAGCTGATTTTATTAAAAATAAAATTTGTAAAAGCTATAAAAAAATAAAATAATTTGTAAAAATAGCTGGAAACAATGGACTCAACACGTATAATTAAAATTTAAAAATATCATAAAAATTTACTATACAAAAATTTATATAGTAGATATAAATTATTTACTATATAAAAATATAGTAAATATGTTTACTATAATATATTTTTACTATTATGTTTATATTTATAAATATAAAATATTTATATAAAATATTTTATATTTATCATATTAATATATTTATATTTGTCATATTAAATATTTATATGTGATATATTATGTATATATGTCATATAAACATACGAAAATAAAATATGAATTATATGTTACGATATATTGATATATTAATTCCAATAATTTTTATCAAATAGCTTTAGTTTTAATTAAACAAAATTAATTAACCTGATATTATTATTAACCCTATATTATTATTCTGATAAAGATATACATATATATGATATGCATGACATATAATATTAAATATATAGTAAATTAATCTGATATATTAATTGAAACATATATGATATGTTTTAGTGATTATATGCTATAATCACTAAAACGCCTATTTAACAAAAATTCAACAATCAAGTAAATAAAAATATATGGATAAAATTAAATGAATAGAAACCTTATTTTGATAAATCAACTTTATTTAAAAATATGGACACTTACATTCAGACAAGTTAAAGGTGTTCCGATGCTAAGCATGAATATATAAAACATGAATTTGTTCATAACTGTTTTAAAAATAAATCTTAACTATATAAAGATATCAAATATATTTTATCCAATAAGTCAACAAATTTAGTAAAATTTGTTTAAGTAGTCTTATTCTTCATAAAACTAATATTAATGACAAAGAAGATATATCTGAGCCTTACTTCAATACTTCAATACTTTAAGTCTTACTTTAATTTTTCTTAAGTATTGATCTTACGTATTAATCGATATTGGAGAGATTAAAGAATTTTTTTATTATTCAGTCAATAAATTTTATTTTTAATATTGTCTTTCTAATTGTGTGGTTTGTGTATGAAGATGATAAAAGATCGCTATTGAAATGTTAACTAAATAATCAATCAGATCAAAACTGCTTTCCCTTCAAAAGTAACGGATCATATAAGCAAGGTTTTTAATTTTCTGTGATAAATATAATAATCCTTAATTGATAATTAATCATTAAATCACCAGTTATCGAAATACATGATTAATGGTAAATGATGATATTAAATAGAAATAATAGTAAAATTGTAACAGAAATATTAAATTTTTTTTATTTTTCAAGAGCTTAGAAATTCTGAAAGTTTTTATATGTGAAAAAATAATTCATAAAGCATCCAACATACGAGAAAACATTTTAAAAGCTACTTGACTTTATATCGATGACGAATCTAAATTTCACGTCTGCGTTTACTACTCGTTTGTAGGCGGCGTTGACATCACTCATTTTAATTGTTTCTGTCATGCACACAATATTATTCTTTGCACAGAAATCTAGCATTTCCTGAGTTTCTTTTATGCCACCAACTGCACTACCCGTCACATTTAAACGCTTTAGACATAATTGCAAACTTGAAACCTTTAAGTGATCTGGCGGTACACCAACTAGGACATAATTTCCGTCGATTCTTAGTAAATCCAACAACGGACCAATATCGTGATTTGCACTTACTGTATCGATTATGATATCTAACGGTACATCGCACTTGATATCATCCGGATTACCACCGGTAGAAATAAATAGATCTGCTCCAAGCTCTTTTGCCAACTGTCGCTTGTCATCTGATTTCGCTCGGCTTAATACGCATACAAACGCACCCATTGCGTGAGCCAGACGAACCGCAATATGGCCAAGTCCACCGAGACCAACGACACCAACACGTGTACCTTTTGTTACGTTGTGAAATTTCATGGGTGAATACACTGTGATACCAGCACACAATAGTGGTGAGCCTTCAATCATTGACAATGTGTCGGGCCATTTTAAGACGTAGTCCTCATTAACCACAATTTGGTTCGAGTATCCACCATATGTAACACAATCATCAGGTTTATTTTCAACATCTTTTGAGTTGTAAGTAAGAATAAAGCCTTCCTCACAATATTGTTCCTGATTGTCTTTGCATAATTTACAATTCCGGCAACTGTGCACAAATGTACCGACTCCACATTTATCGCCAACTTTGAATTTCGTCACTGAAAGGCCAACTTCTTTTACGTAACCAGTAATTTCGTGACCGGGGACTACTGGAAAGATGGTCGATTTCCATTCATCTTGTGCACAGTGTATGTCGGAATGACAAATACCACAATACGCAATATCTACTAATACATCATTTGGTTTTAACGGATAACGTCGTTTAATACAGACTGGTTTCAATTGCTCGTCAGGGCCAAATGTACCGTAGGCATTTACACAAATTCCATTAGCAGGTCTGTAAAATGCAATTATTTTGTACAACTTTTATATTGTTCAAATTTTTATTGCGTTTAATACAAACTGTTATTTTTAACTGAAATTAAGAAAAACTGGTTATGTCGAAATAATCATGATACTCATGCGTTAATATCATGATATTCGTAGCATAGACGCAGAGGTTTTACAAAAATCTTTTAAGTTATTAAAAACCATTTATGTATGACATTGTTTCTTAGTAAATGTTTTGTGAAATCAAAATTTTAAAAAAGTTGTAAGTTAATTTGTCGAAAGTGTCAATATGTACATTTTAAAGCTACTGAACAGGCAAGCATATACAGAAGAACTTGAACAGAAGAACCCGCACAGACTAACATGAACAGACAAACCTGACAAGGCAACTTGAACAGACAAGCCCGAACAAGCAAACCTGAACAGACAAACATGTTCAGACAATCCTGAATAGGCCAACCTGAACAGACAATCCTGAATAGACAAACCTGAATAGACAAACCTGTACAGAACCTGAACAGACAAGCCTGAACAAGAAAATTAGTAGAATACAAACTGTTATATTTAACTTAAATTAAAAAAACTGGATATTTCGAAAAACTGGACATTTAATGCCTTAATATTATGTATTCGTAGCATCGATGCAGAGGGTTTACAAAAATCTTTTGAGTGCTTGAATGATCATTGATTAAACATTATTTAAAAAACATTTATGTATGACATTGTTTTTTAGTAAATGTTTTGTAAAATCAAAGTGTTCAAGAAGTTGTAAGTTAATTTGACGAAAGTGTCAATATGGGCATTTTAAAACTATTGATACGAATTTTTAATTTACAAATGTTCTCTAAAGTCAGAGTATCAAAAATTTGTTAGTTACAAATTAGAAGCTCAGGCAGAATGGCAACTAATGCCATTTGCGTTGACTCTCTGAGTGTTTAGCAAAATAATGATATTGTGATCCGCACTTACTATAATCTCTTATTGATCAGCTATTTGAAGTAACTCAAATCGCTGAGCACAATAACTATTTTAAAACTTTTGATAAAGACGATAGATTTTAAGTAAATTTTCGAAGTTCTGAGGAACTTTAGAACAATTCCTCTGTAAGCCCCTATGTATTTTCTTGGAAGGATTACATTAATATCAAGTCTTTTGTAGGCTGCGGCTTATCTTACATCCATTTTTATTTTGTGCCAGAATGCAAAGTACTTAACGCTCATGGCACACATATTAAGAAAATATTAATTTGCTTAATATTTTGCAAATGACTAAAATATAATTTAGTTTCTAAATACGAATTTTATAAACCACTTATATATTAATATTATCTTAATATTAAAATTATATTAATATTATATTGATATTTATTTGGGGAAAGCACATGAAGGTGTATGATGCAAATGATTAGTATACAACAGTCGTCTGAATTTACAGTAATTTCAAAGTTGCAAATCCATTTTATATAATTTAGAACATTTCGGACCCCTGTATACCAATGAAAAATAATGCCCATTCGAAGGCTCCAAAATCAAAAACCTTGTGCGAACGAGTTTCTATCAAGCTTGCAGACGGTGATGTTCGTGAGGCTGTACGGCTACTCACATCATCTGACTATTTTGCTGACAATATAGAGAGTTCCTTTCAGTCCCTTAAGGAAATGCACCCTTCACATACAAGAGATTGTTTCATTCCTCAAAACTATCCTCCAGAAAATTCGAGTCGTTCCAACTCTTTCGAGATACGAAGGGCCATTTCGAGTTTCGCCAATGGTTTGGGACATGGAATGTATGGGCTTCGCCCATAACACTTGAAAGACATGATGTCATATAGCGCTAATGATGCAGTTCCGTCTCTGGAACTCGAATTTTCTCGTGTAATCGATGGTTTTATCAATGGAAATCTCGTTGCGGAAGGAGTGCAGCTTTTCTTTTCGGCGTCCTTATGTGCACTTAATAAAAAAGATGGCGGGATTCGCCCAATCGCAATCGGGAGCACACTCCGTCGCATTGCTGCCAAGATACTATGTATAAGGATATCACAAAAAGTAGGTGATCACCTACGTCCATATCAACTAGTGTGTTGTACACCATGCGGAGCAGCAGCGATTGTTCACGCAGTTTGATCATTCATAATAAACTGCTAACAGCCCACAGTTGTTCTCAAAATAGACTTTCAAAATGCTTTCAACACCATAGATCGCGGTGTTCTTCTCGAAGCAGTAAAAGAACACGTCCCAGAATCATTTCCATATTTCCAAACTGCCTACGGCTCTCAGACACCTCTGGTTTATGAAGATCGAATTATTTGGTCAAAAATAGGCGTTCAACAGGGCGATCCCCTTGGTCCAATTGGTTTTGCTCTAGCAGTAAATCATATTTTGCACTCTCTTCTATCCACCTTTAACGCGTGGTACTTGGACGACGCAACACTTGGATGATATTCATCTGTTGTGCTGCACGATTTGGAGACGATTTTGACATCAGCTAACCGAATATGTCTGGCGATCAATGCAGGCAAATGTGAGCTCATGTTCCTGAATATGGGGGAACATGAAATCGAACAGATGACAACTACCTTTTCATCCGTAGCCCCAAACATAAAAGTAATTGGTCGGAAAAATTTGCAAATCCTTAGAAGAGTTGTCTTTGAAGAGAATTCACTGAAAGATTTGGCTCAGAGCGAGAAGCAATTGTTATTAATGTGCACTAGGGTTTGCGAGCATCGTACTTACGAGGAACTTTTCCTTGTAAAAAACGTTCTTTACATGCCCAGACTGCTTTATGAGTTTCGTACAGCTCCTTGCTTCAACATGTACGCGGAACTCTATAAGCTCGATCGTGTACTGGAAAATTATTTATCCCACATCACAAATTGCGCGATAACGAACGATTATTGGCGTCAAGCTTCATTGCCCGTGCCGTTCGGTGGTTTGGGGATCCGCAGTTCAGCGGACATTGCTCTTCCGGATTTCTTATCGTCTGTAGTGGCAACGAAAGACCGCGTCAACATTCTGTTGAATAACTCTACGCATTGCCCACATTTTGACGCTGGCTACTCAACTTGGTTGGCCAAGACGGGTCTCAGTGAGGCACCGTATAATAGCTATAAACAATCCGCCTGGGACACTCCCCTCGCTGCTTCGCAATTGAATCCCCTTCACGGGGATTCACTTGCTACTTCATACCTCCTCCAAAACGTTAGCATCGCCATCCAACGTGGAAATGCTGTCAGCATTCTGGCGACGGATCCAAAGGGCAAGAACATGGTAGGCTGGTGGTAGCAGCCAGCCCTCATAAAAGAATGTCATTTATCTACGAAGACAAACGTTCTCCTGTATTTATCTTTTTTTGTGCAATTATATATTTAGAACATAAAAATTGTTACATTTTCAAAATGTTCTCTGACTAGGGCTAAATATATTAAAAATACGTACCCTCCGATACATGGTTTAGTCTCTTTATCCATATTTTAATGACTACGACAATATCAACAAAACCTTCGAAACTAAAAATAACGAGGTAAAACGCATCTTATATATCTCTTTTATCCGGAAGTATTCATGGTGAATTTGTTTCATTTTCGTTATTTTACGCATTTTGTTGATATCTTGTCACGTTTTGCTTTCTCAAAAATAAATTGTCTCTATGCTTTTATGAAAATCAAGTTTACTAATCAAAATTCAGTGAGCAAAATCCTACAAGGCACACATTACACTAAAAAATGATATTCGCGATTTGACAAAGAAATAAAAGAAAAATGCAAAATTTATGTAATAAAACATATGAGCGCAATGTTAATTTCTCAATGTTGTTAATGTTACTGAGTTTCATCATCTGTTAAACGTTCCTCACACACCTAAGTGTAATTATCAAGTTTCCGAACTGTTAAGAGTAAAAATGGTTTTCCTTTATCAATTGCTTTTAGTTCGTCGTCGGTGGATCATGCTGAAATTCTTGAGAACTCCGTGTTTAATCCATTTCTCGGCTACAATCTTAAATTTACCGCACTTGATGCAGACGATCTCACTTACCCCCACTGCAATGTATGCCATCAGTGGGGGCATTGGGGCTCTAGTTGCCCCAATAAAAAATCCTGTGGAGTATGTAGTCTTGATTCTTGTCAAAGCTTAGGTAAAGGGGATAAATGCGGGGCTCCCCCTTTATGTTCTAACTTCGCCGATGACCACCCAGCTGATGGTGGGTGGTCATTGGCGGTCATGTTCTTAAATGTTCCGTCTTTAAGAACTATAGGATGAAGTTTTCAGATCCGGCTCAAAATAATAAGGATGATGCAAGCTTCTCCACAACAGCTTCAAGAATGTTCGACAAGTATATCCTCTATATTATTGATTTTAATAAACGATCTATACTACAACAGATGAAAAGTATTGCGGCCGGTATACTTTCGGCATTGTACTCTTTCCCTGAAATTCCCAAACAACAAATTATGCCATAATCTAAAAAGATGGGTGCATCGGCTCATTCCGTTCCCCCATCAAGATCGGAAAACTCTTGAAAGCAAAGGACAAAAGGGTCTCAATGTGAAATGAAGACAATGCCCGTGGGCAAGTGCTCGCCCAGGACGAAGTTGGTGGCGGGAAGGGCAACATTTCCGCCCCTAATTTTGTCTAGGGATGAGGCAATCCCACCCAGCTGACCTAACACAATGCAGAGTACTCGTGAGCCTTTTTCACTGAATATTATTCAGTGGAATTCAGGAGGAGCTTCTACCCTTAGGCTTCTATCTGGTAGAGATGCCGATGTTATAGTCATTAAGAAGACGCGGTCTATCCGTCTTCCCCAGGACATAACTCGATTCATCCCTAAGCACATTTGTTCCCACTATACTCCCTACATAACCCCTCACTCCTCTTCATCTTAAGGACTCTCGACCCTAGTTAAATGTTCCTTAAAATCGTCCCTTCTAATCAACTATTCTTGTCCAGCCATGTCTTGTTTAGTAATTTCACTCTGTAAGAACGGTAAACGCCTCAGTCTAGCCAATGTCTATATCCGTACAGGAGAGATTCACAAAAACCGTGACCTCCTGGATGGGATTATTGATAGCGTCTATGACATGGTACTTGATGACTTCAACGACAGAACTGGTCGTTGGATTAATGCAGCACTCCGCATAGCCAGGAACGGTTATCTTATTCACAAACCACCGTCCCCAACCTTTCATTGCACATCAACGAATTCACTCCTCGACTTATTACTGTTCCATGAGAGGTGGTTGTTGAAACCTTACTGCACAGAGCAGTCGCGACAACATCTGTCCACCTCTCATAACCTGATTCGCTGGCAGATATAAGAGGATACGCTGATTCGAAGGATATTCTACTTTGATTCAATCATAATAGCTTTCTATCAGGCAGCTATCCAACGCTTCCCCCGAATTAGTAATGATAGTCTAACCGAATTTAATTCCAACCTCCTTCGCAAGCTATCGTGATACTTTCAACAACCTACAAAGGTCGAATTTTCAGTCCCACTCCGACAAAACTCAAGACCTTAGCGTATACGCTCCGTCTTCGCAATCTATCTACTTCTGCCAGGCAAACTATATCGAAAGAATATTGGAGCACTAGATATAGGTTCTAACTGGGTAAGAATAGGGCAAGCATTGCTTCCCATAATCCAGCACAGTCTTCCTTCTGGAAGATATTCAAGAAGGAGAAGGTTGTCTGTTGGAAGGATATAGCTTTGGGCTGAATTGGAAAAATAGGTATTGACAAAGTTTTGGAGGAGTCAATATCCCACAAAATTATGGAGCCACTCAATTACCTCAATCAATAAAGACTTGGGGATACTTTAGGAGTAGGGATCTACAGAATCCTGGTCGTTGCTTCATTCCGCACAACTGGACTTAACTTATATGTCGGATCCAGTTTTTGATCTAACAAGTGAAGCGAACAGTCAGCAGCAACCTCTGCTGAGTAGATAGGGATGGTATTTACATCAAATGTTCTGATTCGAGAGCGAAAGCGTCAGACGTATCGGAAATACCTTATTTTACTATCACACAGGCAACCGAAACGACAAGTGGGTACTTCATTCTACTGATGAGTTAAACGTTGGCGAGTACTCCATCATTTCATATATTTTACATGAAAAAAATAGTTTTACATAAACGCAGCATATGAATTAAGTTTTAAATAAGTGATTTAAGTTTATAAATGATTTAAGTTTAATATTACAAGTCATTGTTCTATAAAGCATGAAAATGTTAAATCAGGAAATAAAACGTACCTATACTAAAATACAGCATTACAAAAATCCAATAAAACCTAGGTTCATATGTAGTGCTTTTTAAATGAGCGTTAAAACCACTTTCTGTTTATATGAATAAAATACTTAAAGTAATTAAAGCACACTTCAAAAAATATTATAGGATAATTAAAATTAATACTGGTATAAAACACTATTTCAGTATTAATTCTACAAAAGAATTTTTAGAACAGACAAAAGGAATAAATTTTCAGAATATAAATACGTACGATTTTAGTACGCTTTATACAAATCTAGATTTAGTAGATATTAAAGAAGCGTTAGTAAAATTAATTAATCTTATATTCGGAAAAATATATACATATATATGTTATAATAATCATAACGCCTATCTAACAAAAATTAAACCATCAGGTAAATATAAATATATGGATAAAATTGAATAAAAGCCTTAGATATTTTAATAAATTACATAAAAATCCAATAAAACCTAGGTTCATATGTAGTGCTTTTAAATGTACATTAAAACCACTTTCTGTTTATATGAATACTTAAAGTAATTAAAGCACACGTAAAAAATATTGTAAAGTAATCGAAATTAATACTGGTATAAAACACTATTTCAGTTCTTTATTCTACAAAAGAATTTTTAGAACACACAAAAGGAAGAAATTTTCAAAATATAAATACATACGATTTTAGTACGCTTTATACAAATCTAGATTTAGTAGATATTAAAGAAGCGTAAGTAAAATTAATTAGTTAATTAATTAATTAATTAATCCTTAATTAATTATTAATTAATTTTCATTAAAATTAATATAAACAATATAAAATTAATAAATTCTAAAATTAATAAATCAATATATAATAAATATAAAGTTAATTAATATTATATAATCTTAATATATTAATCTATATTCATATAAACACAACATATGACCGTAGTGATTTAAATTAAGAAACAATTATTACATGTCATTGTTGATTTATGGAAGAAAAGGCTATTAAAATTGAATCAGATAATGAAACTATACCTATATTATATTAGAATTCAAAATTTTGTAAAAATATATAAAGGTCCAGTGAGGAAATTTATTTATATATACATATATATGCATATATAGAACCTAGGACTTTTATATCAAGGTCCACTCTAGACCTTGATATAGATAAAGGTCCAGAGAGGATCATAACAGCAGTAAAATTAAAACCATATATATAATAAAACAAATTATATTTTATATATTTGTACACTTTAAAGTGTCCCTGTAAAACAGCATTTCTATTAAAAGGAATTTAGTGCCTGATGCATGATTAAACCGCAATACGCACTGCCATGCACAGAGCTTATGCTAAATTTCCTCTGATGATTCAGATAAAGGGTAGTTCTGTTTTTCGAGCTTTAGACATTGTTTAAGCGTGTGTTAAGGTGCCTATGGATGATTATTAAAGTCACGGTACTGATGAGCTCCGTTAGAGTGAAACGCGTATACCGTTGTTGAAGTTTGTCGTCACACATAGGATGACTGGGCATACGTAGCGACTTTGAATATTGCGAGAATAATTCGGTTCTATATCTTGGTCTGATGAGGATATTTAGAATGCTGCATGGTGTTTATGCCTCTTCATAAGGAAAACATAGTGATATATATAAATTTATATTAGATTGATTTTGTGCGATAGAACTGCCTCCTGAGATCCTTTCTTCAATCGGATTCATATTATACAATACTAATTATTGTTGGATGAATTCAGGACAATAAAATCAAGATTTATTTTATAACGTTTTCAAGATACTTTCCTTCTTCAGTAACACTAGCACAATGGCTTCTCAACCATGTTTTTATGCACATGGCTTACACTTCAAAACATGGAAGAATCACACTACTGTTTTCGATAATCACATCGTTTTTTCACTCTCCGCCATACAGTTGAACAGCTGTGTAAGGACCTAGCAATTCTGCCATCAGCTGGGCCGACCACCACAATTCCCGTGACTTTCTCTTAGCTGTGTCTTGCACATTGGATTCTAGAATCCAATGATTGAAGAAATGATCTCATGAGGCAGTTCTATCGCACAAAATCAATCTAATATAAATTTACGTAATCGAGTCTGTCGAAAGACCCTGTCATCTATTCTAAAAGCAAGAGCACGAGCACATTTACAGTTTCTCACTCTGTGTTTGAACGAGAATCAAGTTCCAAAGGGTTTTAGAATCCAAAAAGCGTTTGGCATTGATCTTAGTCGAGTTCCAATTTATAAGTCAAATAAACTTGAAAAGACATGATGCGTATCATAAGAGACTACTGGACATTTATACACAACAGCATTCAATTCCCGATAGCGCCGGAGGAATATGAAATGCACGTTACTCAAAAAATCAAAAAACTAAGATGGCAATTTAATTCAAAGATCACCAAGGAGGAATTTGTTTCAACAGAGTATCATCCAAATAGACGATTCAAAAATACGAGACGCAAAGTTGATTACAATGAAGCAGTTTTCGTCACAAATTTATCTAAAAAACAACTAAGTGCTGACGAACAACGTATACTTAATTTGGGCCTTGATTACTCATTACAGCCACGGGAATTTAATCGTCTGAACTTATTAAAATCCCTTCAAACTATAAAAAAGGTATCGTTTGAGCACTCAGACGCATGCGCCCCACTGGCCAGAAAAATCATGAAGGGATCTGAAGTATTCAAAAAATACATGAACATGCCGCCGAATCAAAGTACACAAACAAAAGTTGAGCAGAGAAAACTTAAAACCGTTAAGAACATCTGTAAAGATAGATCGGTCGTTATAAAGCGAGCAGATAAAAGCAAAGAAGCAGTAATATGGGATAGAGAAGAGTACTGCGTGGAAGCTTATAGACAATTAGCATCAGATGCGTATAGACAAGCGGAGATGTCAGAATTCATGGACTCTATAAATAAAGTAAAAGAGGTTGTCAGTAAAATTAGCATAGATGATGACAGATCAAAGTTGCTAACACAGAATCCAAAACCGGGCAGATTTTATCTTCTTCCTAAAACTCATAAACAAATAAGACCGTGCACTGGCCGTCCTATTGTTAGCAGTAACGGAACCCCTACAGAAAAAATATCAAAATATGCACATAACGAATTACTTCCAGCATTAAATCATGTACCGTCTTATATCAGCAACACTGATGATTTTTTACGAAAATTGGACTAAACCGAAGACAAAAATGGATGTACAATGACAACCCTAGATGTAGAATCTTTGTATACTTCGATATTTTTAGAAGACGAAATATTAGCTGTCGGTGATTTTCTGAGTTCAATAAAATATGATGGAAAAAAGATTAATGTGATATGCAAACTACTACGTATAATTCTGTTCAACAACTTTTTCGAATTCAACGGGAAACTCTATGTACAGCGTGTGGGATGTGCAATGGGAACACCAGTAGCGCCAACCTTTGCGAGTTTATATGTAGCTAACATTGAAAGACTTACAATATTCAATAACGAAATAAGACCCAGAATGTACGCTCGGTACGTTGACGATATCTTTTTGATGTGCGACAGTGAAAACCAAACGCGCGCATGGGCACATAAATTGAATCCTTCGAGCAAACTGATCTTCAAGATAGAACAGACATCACAGACTTCCGTTCACTTCCTTGACGTAGAGGTTTATAAAAATGGGAACAGACTAGAAACAAAAATGTACCATAAACCGACATGGAAGCCCGTATTCTTACATGCATCAAGCTGTCACCCTGCATACATAAAAAGAAATCTAATATACAACGAAATGTTACGGGTGAAGAAAATCTGTTCGAAACCGTCAGATCTTATTGATGAGATAGAAAAAATGAGAACCCATTTTCTAGCCAGAGGATACAAACGGCGCCAAATACAGACTGCAGTCGACCGGGTAAAACGAATAAACCGAGGGGCGTTGTTATATAAAGAATTGAGATCACAAAAAGAAAAAGAGCCAACAACATATATTGCAATAGAATGGAACCGGCATTGTCGAAGATAAGGCAGGATTTACACGGACTAATTCGTGACGTAAAAAACAAGTTAGATATAGACGGAAATAATGTGAATATTGTATATAATATACCATTAAAAGTCAAAGATCTATTGGTAAAATCTACCTTACCCGGAATAACCAATGAACAGAAACATAAATCAACACCATGTGGGGATAAACGATGTTACACATGCGAAGATATGAATAACACATCAACGTTCAAGAGTACGAAAACGCAATTACAATATCACATAAGATCGACTAGTAACTGCAAAAGTATCGGGGACATTTACCTACTACAATGCAGAGAGTGTCAAGCTCAATATGTTGGCGAAACGACAGGACAGATGAACATTCGTATGAACCTGAGACGGTCGCAAATAAAATTAAAAAGCTCGCCAGTGATTCTTCAGTTCGTCATGCTGTTGAAAATAACCACAGCTTTGACATAACTATTCTAGAATCCAATGTGCAAGACACAGCTAAGAGAAAGTCACGGGAATTGTGGTGGTCGGCCCAGCTGATAGAAGAATTGCTAGGTCCTTACACAGCTGTTCAACTGTATGGCGGAGAGTGAAAAAACGATGTGATTATCGGAAACAGTAGTGTGATTCTTCCATGTTTTGAAGTGTAAGCCATGTGCATAAAAACATGGTTGAGAAGCCATTGTGCTAGTGTTACTGAAGAAGGAAAGTATCTTGAAAACGTTATAAAATAAATCTTGATTTTATTGTCCTGAATTCATCCAACAATAATTAGTATTGTATAATATGAATCCGATTGAAGAAAGGATCTCAGGAGGCAGTTCAATCGCACAAAATCAATCTAATATAAATTTATATATATCACTATGTTTTCCTCATGAAGAGGCATAAACACCATGCAGCATTCTAAATATCCTCATCAGATCAAGATATAGAACTGAATTATTCTCGCAATATTCAAAGTCGCTACGTATGCCCAGTCATCCTATGTGTGACGACAAACTTCAACAACGGTATACGCGTTTCGCTCTAACGGAGCTCATCAGTACCGTGACTTTACCGCTGTCTGCTCAGAATATCCGTGCAATATTATTATACATGTCGTATCCATTAAGAATCAAACGAGTGCAGCGACAATTCGGCAACAACTCTGCCTAGTGTTTAAGCATAATCCGCAAAGCAATGCGATCTGGTAAAGAGCGTAAGCCTCAGACGAACGATTCTTGGCGTCAAGCTTCATTGCCCGTGCCGTTCGGTGGTTTGGGGATCAACAGTTCAGCGGACATTACTCTTCCGGCTTTCTTATCGTCTGTAGTGGCAACGAAAGACTGCGTCAACATTCTGTTGAATAACTCTACGCATTGCCCACATTTTGACTCTGGCTACTCAACTTGGTTGAATGCCTGATGAAGGCATTGTTTTATATTTAAAATTACCATATCAAATAATAAGATGGGTATTGTTTAATCATTTTCAGAAAATTCTTCAATTTTATTGAAATTAGATTATTGTCTTATTGCTAAAACATGAAAACAAATTTAAATTATAATTATAAAATTAGCATTTTAAATAACTATTAAAGCTAACAAAATTACTTTTAAATTTGAAAGAGCTCAAGTTAAATTGATATTTTTAATATATACTTGCATTTTAAGATAAAATATACAATTAATTTGATGAATTCATATAAATTAAATTTGCAAAATAAATTAGAAAATCTTTACAAATAGATAAAGATAATCATTCATATATTTTATTATATTTTTTATAAATTTTAAAATAAAATGAAAACTAAAATGCAGCTTGAAGGAAAATTAACTTGATCGATTTGATGCATTTTGCTTAATTAATGACTACTGGAAAATACGTTTTCTACTCAAAAACATTGTTCCCTAATAAAAAAATTGTACAAAAACTATTTCTCCCAGATGAGAAGACTGAGCATTACCTGTTTTATCACCATTAAACTCTTTGATCATTAATAAATAATTATTGGAGCTGGATCAAATAAAAGACGAAATTATTTTAGACATTTCGCAAACTTCTGTTAACATCTTAAGAAAATTACTAAAAAGTTGATAAATTTTCAATTCTTTTTAAAGATTTTAAATAGTTGATAATGATCCATTATTGATAAATAATTATTGGAGCTGGATCAAAGAAAAGAGGAAATTATTTTTGATATTTCGCTAACTTCTGTTAGCATCTTCAGAAAATTACCACTAAGATGCTTACAGAAGTTAGAGAAATATCAAAAATAATTTCTTCTTTTCTTTGATCCAGCTCCAATAATTATTTATCTAATGTAGATTTACATTAACATAGGGCAATTTACGATTACGAGTTAAAGGACTTTGATAGTACAGAACTTCTGATGTATATCAGTACTTCTGATGTATTCTGATACATCGTCTGTTATTTATTAATCAATTCATAAAAACTAATTTTTATTTTAAAAATCAGTTTATAGTTTATAAATATTGTTTTTATAGCTGATACTGATCCACTATTGATAAATAATTATTGGAGCTGGACCAAAGAAAAGAGAAAATTATTTTTGATATTTCGCTAACTACTGTTAGCGTCATCAGAAATTACAAAATTTTCTAAAGATAATATTAATTATTAGAGCAGGATCAAAGAAAAGCGGAAATTATTTTTGATAGTTTCGCCATCTGACGCTAACAGAAGTTAGCAAAATATCAAAAATAACTTTCTCTTTTCTTTGGTCCAACTCCAATAATTATTTATCAATAATGGATCAGTATCAGCTATAAAAACAATATTTATCAACTATAAACTGATTTTTAAAATAAAAATGAGTTTTTATGAATTGATTAATAAATAATAGACGATGTATCAGAATACATCTGAAGTACTGATCTACATCAGAAGTTCTGTACTATCAAAGTCCTTTAACTCGTAATCCTAAATTGCCCTATGTTAATGTAAATCTACATTAGATAAATAATTATTGGAGCTGGATCAAAGGAAAGAAGACATTATTTTTGATATTTCGCTAACTTCTGTAAGAATTTTTTAGAAAATTACTCAGTAATTTAGTAATTTAGTAATTTTCTGAAGATGCTTACAGAAGTTTGCAAAATATCAAAAATAATTTCCTCTTTTCTTTGATCCAGCTCCAATAATATTAATTAATAATGGATCATTATCAACTGTTGAGGTAATTTTCTGAAGATGCTAACAGTAGTTACTGAAATATCAAACATAATTTCCTCATTTCTTTGATCCAATAATTATTTATCAATAATGGATCATTATCAACTATTGAGGTAATTTTCTGAAGATGCTAACAGTAGTTACTGAAATATCAAACATAATTTCCTCATTTCTTTGATCCAGCTCCAATAATTATTTATCAAAAATGGATCATTATCAACTATTGAGGTAATTTTCTGAAGATGCTAACAATAGTTAGCGAAATATCAAAAATAATTTCGTCTTTCCTTTGATCCAGCTCCAATAATTATTTATCAATAATGGATCAGTATCAACTATTGAGGTAATTTTCTGAAGATGCTAACAGTAGTTAGCGAAATATCAAACATAATTTCCTCATTTCTTTGATCCAGCTCCAATAATTATTTATCAATAATGGATCATTATCAACTATTGAGGTAATTTTCTGAAGATGCTAACAATAGTTAGCGAAATATCAAAAATAATTTCGTCTTTTCTTTGATCCAACTCCAATAATTATTTATCAATAATGGATCATTATCAACTATTGAGGTAATTTTCTGAAGATGCTAACAGTAGTTACTGAAATATCAAACATAATTTCCTCATTTCTTTGATCCAATAATTATTTATCAATAATGGATCATTATCAACTATTGAGGTAATTTTCTGAAGATGCTAACACAGAAGTAATCAATAAATTAACTTATTCAAATATCAAAAATAATTTCGTCTTTCCTTTGATCCAGCTCCAATAATTATTTATCAATAATGGATCAGTATCAACTATTTATGTATTCTCATTTGTTTTATAGTTTTAAAATATATTTATAATTTGCTACAATATCTAGTATTGTAGATATATTCTAGTATCATTTTTTATAAAAATATGCAAAATTTTTAAATTTGATCTGGAAGACATGTTAACAAATTTTAAAAACATTTTGTTAGAAATATATCCATCCTAATTTCCTCATTTCTTTGATCCAATAATTATTTATCAATAATGGATCATTATCAACTATTGAGGTAATTTTCTGAAGATGCTAACAGTAGTTACTGAAATATCAAACATAATTTCCTCATTTCTTTGATCCAATAATTATTTATCAATAATGGATCATTATCAACTATTGAGGTAATTTTCTGAAGATGCTAACAGTAGTTACTGAAATATCAAACATAATTTCCTCATTTCTTTGATCCAGCTCCAATAATTATTTATCAATAATGGATCATTATCAACTATTGAGGTAATTTTCTGAAGATGCTAACAATAGTTAGCGAAATATCAAAAATAATTTCGTCTTTTCTTTGATCCAACTCCAATAATTATTTATCAATAATGGATCAGTATCAGCTATTTAAAATTTTTAATAATTTCTCATTTCACAAAACAATATTTTTAATAGAAGTATTCAATAAATTAACTTATTCATATCATATATAAATTGTTATGAATTCTCATTTGTTTTATAGTTTTAAAATATATTTATAATTTGCTACAATATCTAGTATTGTAGATATATTCTAGTATCATTTTTTATAAAAATATGCAAAATTTTTAAATTTGATCTGGAAGACATGTTAACAAATTTTAAAAACATTTTGTTAGAAATATATCCATCCTGATCTGTATTTAAATTTTTAAATTTCCAGGAACTATTAGCTCATATTCTAGTATTAGCCGCAGACCTCAAATTCGATGAAACTATCACTTTAAGATCTCTGTACTTTGATACCTTTGGTATTTTTACTGAGTCTATATCATATGAAGATGAAACACATGAAAACAAATTTAAATTATAATTATTAAATTAGCATTTTAAATAACTATTAAAGCTAACAAAATTACTTTTAAATTTGAAAGAGCTCAAGTTATATTGATATTTTTAATATATACCTGCATTTTAAGATAAAATGTACAATTAATTCGATGAATTCATATAAATTAAATTTGTAAAATAAATTAGAAAATCTTTACAAATAGATAAATATAATCATTCATATATTTTATATTTTTTATAAATTTTAAAATAAAATGAAAACTAAAATGCAGCTTGAAGGAAAATTTGCTTGATCGATTTGATGCATTTTGCTTAATTAATGAACATTAAATAATTATTGGAGCTGGATCAAAGGAAAGACAAAATTATTTTTGATATTTCGCTAACTACTTTTAGCATCTTCAGAAAATATGGTAATTTTCTAAAGATGCTAACAGTAGTTAGCGAAATATCAAAAATAATTTTGTCTTTTCTTTGATCCAGCTCCAATAATTATTTATCAATAGTGGATCAGTATCAGCTATAAAAACAATATTTATAAACTATAAACTGATTTTTAAAATAAAAATTAGTTTTTATGAATTGATTAATAAATAACAGACGATGTATCAGAATACATCAGAAGTACTGATGTACATCAGAAGTTCTGTACTATCAAAGTCCTTTAACTCGTAATCCTAAATTGCTCCATGTTAATGTAAATCTACATTAGATAAATAATTATTGGAGCTGGATCAAAGGAAAGAAATTATTTTTCATACTTCGCTAATTTCTGTTAGCATCTTCAGAAAATTACCTCAATAGTTGATAATGATCCATTATTGATAAATAATTATTGAAGTTGGATCAAAGGAAAGACGAAATTATCTTTGATATTTCGCTAACTACTGTTAGCATCTTCAGAAAATTACCATCCTGATCTGTATTTAAATGTTTAAATTTCCAGGAACTATCAGCCCATATGCTAGTATTAGCCGCGGACCTCAAATTCGACGAAACTATCACTTCAACATCTCTGTACTTTGATACCTTTGGTATTTTTACTGAGTATATATCATATGAAGATGAAACATATGATCAAATTGTGAGATGCGCATATTTCGATGGATTAGTAGAGAGAAAATTTGTCTCAGACCATATAGTTTTTGTTTATTCTTTATCTAACATTGTACTTGTTAATAAAATCTTTATTAATTATTTATTTTTAAATGGTTTTTTATTTATTTTTGTTTAATGCATTCAAAAAACCTTTCTCTCATAATAGATGTTAATTAGAGACAATCACTGCACGAACACAGTGCGATGAATATTAAGTCTTAGTCGTTATCAAGCTGTGCATCAACTTTTATTATATAAAATAAAAACCTCCTTCCATGCTAAAGTTTGATGCAGACGACGCATGTTTAATTAACTATATAATTAATTATATTCTATAATTAACTATATAGATCGATCATATTTCGCTGCCTTACCTTTGATGCATTCTATAAATTGGAAACGCAATTTAAGTTGTCGTTTAAATTTTGACTCGAATTTTGTGCATTCAAACGCTGGCAATTAAAAGTAATAAATTTTTATTTTTGCTTAAACCCAAGTACGCCTTTGGAGTACTTAGGCTATCTCGGAATTAGTATTCTCCAGAGGACTTCCCCCGGAGCAAAGACTAGGATTCTCAAGCTCCACATCTCGAGATTAAAGATCATAGTCAGCATCGACTTGACTCTTAATGGGGTGAGAGACCCCGAATGATTCAGTCGAAACATGGCGCGCTGTTGGGGCCGGGGGCTCAGATCCATCTGGATCTGAGTGAAGATGTTGAAAAAGTTTCAAGAAGTTGTGTAACTTTAAACTTCTTGTTTAACTTTCAAGAAGTTAAAAAAGATATAAAAAGTGAAATTAAAGTCAACAGAGAAATACTAAGTGCAATTATCTCCTCATCTCGAGATTACCGACCATAATCCGCCTCGACTGGACTCTTTGGGGGGATGAGACATCCGATTGGTTCAATCAGAAGGCAGCGCGCTAGTGCGGCCGAGGGCTCAGATACCTATTGATTTAAGGCCGTAAGGCTTAAGAAAGAAGCAGAAGACTGAAAATTAAACTTGAATGTAAGCAAGAAAGGAAGTTATATGTTGTACTCTGCTTTTTCTATGTTATGCTTTTAGTTATTGGTTGTTATTTTTTAAGAAAATCTTTATTAATTTTTGTTTTAGGCATTAGACATATACAAAAGCAATTCTCGAAACAAAATTTATACGGAATTTAAATCTTTATCAATCGGAATGGCCACAGTTTGTAATCGCCCAATCTGGTAAGGGGCACGTAAATACAGTTTTCTTATTTGTCGCAGGGTCATTAAAAGTATATGACAACGCGTGAAGCTTAATTTCCATTTTGCTTTTTTCTGGCTCAGTGAATGAATGTGTGCACTCGAAGCAATCATTGTCAAATCGATCATCACCTAAACTGGATTTGCTTGCACTGTTTTCTTTTAATACATATTTTTCATAGCTATGAAGTTCATTGAATTTCGCAATAATATCATCATCTGTTCGACCACAATAATCCCCATTCAATCCGTTTTTATCACCCCACATGTGTTTATTCGAATAAAGATCATCACCGATAACCGGAAGTCCAATTGACTGAAGATGTACACGAATTTGATGCATACGTCCTGTTTCAGGTAAACACTCGACTATATTTGATGACATAGATGTGTAAGGACGAAACAGTGTTTTTGCGCTTTTACTTCCGTTCTCACCTGATTCCCTTTCAATTCGACATATACCATGTTTATATGACAGAACCTTTATTGGTTGGTTTACTTCAATCTCCTTATCGAGTATGCCGTCGATCATGCAAATATATCGCTTTACAACGCATCTAGAAGAAATAAGATGTTCTGCCCAATTTGCCGCAGATTTAGACTTAGCTAGTAATAACAGACCGCTTGTTTCTCGATCAAGTCTATGAACTAGTTTTACGCTACTTAAACGGTGTTCTTTGGCCAGTATACCAGTTATGGTGTTAAGAAAATATCGTCCACATGGATGGACAGGAATTGAAGACGGTTTATTCAGAACGATGAAATCTCTGGTTTCATTTTGGATCTTCAATGGACGATCAAGAACAAAGCGTTCATGTCTGTGAACTAAATGCGTTATTACATCATGCTCTCGTATGTAATAATCCCCTGTAACTATTTTACCATTAACTTTAATACGTCCGCTTTCAAAGCGATCGCTTAAGGATCCATCAATTGTACATCGACGAAATTCAGTGGAATAAAGTTCATGAATTGATTTACCGATCCACCGTTGCTTCGCCACTGCTGTGTACGTGTACCAATAAGGATATACTTTTCGTAGCCCATTTTCGAAATAGTAGTCCGATAGGTTTGTGGCATCGGGAAGATGTTGTCGCTTTTTTGGTATTTCTTTAATTCTTTGATCGATTTCATCGATTTCCCGACTACTTTCAAGATCTACCTCAGCAAATTTTCTTTTCAAAGAAACGTCAACTTTGTAAAGAATCCTATTAAGAATACGCTTAATTTGTCGTTCAATTTTCATTCTACGAGAGAAAGAGCAAATTTCAACATTTGTTAAAAAATCTTTGATTTTGGCCAATACCGTGTAATTTACATTAATTTCATTTAAATTAAATGAAGCCAATAATCGCTAATTGCATTCCACGATGAAAATAAAAAAAGTTAATAAAAAACTAAAAACATTTTAGATTATCCTAGGTTTATCTCAATAACTTAAATGTTGATACATTTTATAGCGAGCTGTATCTTAAAATTCTTTTACAAAAGAAGTACCAAATATATTTCAGTAAATTTTTTATATTTTAAATTTTTTAAGCTTGATGGACAATTATTTAAAGAAGTGAGATTATAAATGAAATTATAAAAGCAAACTTTATATACAATTTCATTACTGCAAAATCTAATTCGCAGTAAAATGTAATCCATTGTTTCCTAATTTACTGATAGAATACATTTACTAAACGATAATAAAATAGAAAAGAGTCTTCACATAATATGGAAAAATAATGATTTATTTTCTACACATATACTTTTGAAGGAATGGAACATAATATACAATTTGATTAGTTTATCATACATTTACAATAACAAAAATTTGGATTTTTTGTATCCAATTAAAAAAATAATTAAAGTGAATTTAATGCTATACCGAAAAGAACGGATGTGCTTTATATATTAGTTGCCAAGTCATTTGTGATTTTTTAATGTAAGATTAGAAGTGTATGACAACTCGTATTTAGAGCAATTCATTAGGACAATCCACCTGATGATGAAAATAGGATTAGGGGCAACTCAACAAGTCACACAGAAAAATTATTTCCTTATATTTGTGTCGTTTTGTCAAACTGTTTTCATAAAAGTCAATCCTAAAGTCAATTAGATAATCGACTTTTTGATTTTAATATTTTTTTCGTGTAAATATTTTTATAACAAATAAAGATTTTTTAATTTATGTTTAATAAACATTTATTTTTAGCAAATATTTAATTATATTTCATGTCTTTTAATACAAAGTAATTTTTACAAATTAACAATTATAAGGTAATTTTTACGGTATTTCATCTATTTACAGAAAAAAAATTTCAGAAAAGTGTCCTCCGTGTATTGAATTAATAAAGTTTATTAATTATTATATTTTTATATATAATATATTTATATATATTAATATTATATTTAATATATATTTTTTTATATATTATTATATGTAATATTATATTTATTTAATATATAATTGTATTTTAATATGATAATACATAAATTATATAACTACGATTATATTTAATACATGTAAGATATGAATAACTTTAAAATATGTGAACATTTTTAAAAATATGTTAACGTATTTATTTATTAAATAAATATTTTCTCTAAAATTATTAAATATTATTTTAATATAATAATATTTAATTATATTTTAAATATTATTTCTCTTAATTAATAACTATATTAGAATTTACAAAATAACTAATTTCATATATTCAATCAATACTTTAATTAAATACCAAATCCTGAGGAAAACCAAGGCTACATAGTAGAAATCCAAACCCTATATCCAAAATCCAATAATTGTAACAAAGTGTTTTATTATGCAATTTACAAACTTTGTAAATCGGTTAGCCGCATCAAGTTCTGCCTATGTATTTTAGATAACATGTATTATAATAAATAATAAATTAATAATTATAATAAATTTTATTAATTATTATTAATTATTAATTATTATTATTTAATATTATTATTTAATAATTTTATTAATTATTATTAATAAAATAATATTATTATTAATATTTTTTTTAATCAAAACATACAATTACAATTTACGGGTTACCCGCAAATGGGCTCTTATATTATTATCACTATTAAACTTAAAACGTTATTTGTGATTTTGTGTGATCATTGGTTGTTGCTTTCTGACATGCGTAAGGTTTCATCCTTATTGACATTGAGACAGCCTTTGCAATAAGGGTTAAAATCCTTGATCTTAACTTATCTGACTTGATATTTGTTTCAGTACAGCGTTCGTTGTCGGACCCATCCCTCCTGTGGTCGATAATATAATCGGGTGAAAGGATGCATGCTCGACTTTCACTATTCGTTCATTATATTTTGCATTTTTGCGATTTTCGTGGTATTTGAAGGGGTCTGATATTCTTGATAGAGAGTACGACGGAGCCAAAGAGGTAAAAACGCATATATCCATGAAGGACCGGTCCGTAGCAATTCCAAATAGGCCGTTGCAAGAAATATCTGCCCTTGCATCTCTATCTCGCGATGTTGTATTGTTATCGAATTCAATAGATTGAGGTACAGGATTAAGTTGGGGTTCTTTTATTACGCACTTACAAAACGTGCTTAAACATTTAGATATTTCATCGATTACAATATTGTGACGGACAAAATTAAATCCTCCAGTCGGGCATGACAGGGCATGCATAATATCAAATCCGGCACCACAAGGGCACTTATTTGCCATTGAGTTTGGTTGCCAGCCATATCGTACTGCAACAGCGTCTTGAAACTCCCTCGAAGTTAGAAATGTACCCGCTAGGTCATACGCTGGATTCAGCCATGACGACGCTCCAGTTGTATTGGCGTTTTTAAGAATCGAAGCAAGATCCCTCTCCGAGGATTGGATGAGACCTGATGAAATATGAGCCCATCTGCTAAAATTGGAATGTCGGATTTGGCTCAGCAAATCTCGTCGATTATCCAGAAGAACAGAATTTTGACAGCTATTCCTATTAAGCTCAAACATCTTTAACGAGTTCACGTAATCCACATTTCCTCTTTCGGTTGGGTTATAAATTCCGAGTCCACCAAATTTGAACGGAAGTGTAATTAGTATTCTATCTTCCTCTCCAATCGGTCCGGTACCTAACATATGAGGTAATAAGTGCTCGAACAGCCGCGAACTAAAGCTTTCAAACCAACTGTTTGTGGTTTTGCAAGTTCTGAATATATAAGTCTGTTGGTGTTGATATGCCTTTGTCAATAGAATATTAGCCGAGAACGCGTTGATTGATGCAATCTAATGAAGCTGATCAAGTGACTTGTTCCAATCGTTGACCGTTTCTTTAACTCGTGACTTCACGTATTCGCCGATACCTATAAAGCTTCCTAGGTATTTGGCACCATCTTTATGTATAGGTACGGCATCGTCTGCAAATCGCTTTAGATTAGTCCCCAGCTCTACGTCGTGTGTGAGAAACGTGCATTTTGTAGGATTTACAAAGTATCCATAATTCGGGCCAAACTGCTTGACACATTCCCACACTTTTAAGAGGTCATCGATTTTTCCGACACATGCTCCATCGTCTGCGTACCAACAGTGGATAGCTCCAGGTGCAATCTTACTAAATCTGTCAATTAGGGACATTGATGCAGCAGCGTAAGCAGCCATGGTCAGTGGATCCCCTTGTGTGAATCCTTCAGCCGACAATAGCGTTATATTATCGACAGTAAGAATTGATGGTTGCCCATACGTGTTATTTAATATCGTCGATAAAGCTGGACATATATATTTCATGTTTGTTAGAGCCATTTCTCTGTTAACACAATTAAATGCGTTTCTTGCATCTAACAATAGCACACAATTGTCGGCCGATTTTTCAAACGCTGTTCGGACTGAATGGACAGCGATTTCGGTACCACATCGTTGTCCAGCGCATAGTTGAAAACTCCCACAGACTGCTGTCAGATCATTTTTGATGCGTAAAAGCAAAGCACGACCAACTATTCTTCTCATTACCTCACCAATTCCAATTGGTCTGACACCAGGCATCTTGTTTAATGGTATTAAACGGCTTACCGTATATGCCTGCAGAAGGGATGGCTCAATAGATTCAGTCGATATCTTAATTGCGAATTCACATATCTTGTCGGCTAGAAGGTAAGAACTATTACCAAATGATGTAAGAAAATGTCTCCATTATTAATAATTATTATTTATAATATTTTTAGTATTAATAATATTATTAATTAATAATTAATTAATTATTTTAATTAATAATTAAATAATTATTTTAATTAATATTATATCGGGGGTATCATTGACACATTTAAATGCAAAAATTTGCAATTTTATACGACTTGGTATAAAAATAAATCGTCAATCAAATTGAGATTGATTTGAAAATAAAACCGATGATCTACATATAGTTTTCTTAATAATTTTTAAAAGCGTAAAGCTTTTCAATTTCTTCCAAGAAAATGACAGGCAGGCTTACATAAATTATATGCTGTTTATTAGCAGTGAATCAAAGTGAATCATTTAACTTTATTAATAAATGAACAAACACATAATGTCATCATATTGAAAGTTTAATAATAATCGCCGTGATCATCTCAGATCGTGTATATTACAGTAACTTTTGTATCATAATTTTCAAAGACATCGCTATCTCAAGCAAATAAATGTTCGGTAATTTAATATGTGATAATTTTACAATTTTGTTGCTCATTGAACACTAACAGGTAACAGAATCAAGCGTCCATTCGCATCACAGTATAAATTAAATTGGCCTAGAACTTCTCGACTTCGCTCAACTATTGATGAATGTATTGAACAGCGATTATGAATACCAAATACGAGTGATACCATTAGTAATGAAGTTGATGCAGTAAATGGCCAATGAATGTTAAGAGAAGTAATTATAGATAAATGATCAGTTTTCAGGTCGATCATCCAAAACCATCCGGTGATGACGGTACCAACAACAAGAGATACAAAGGCAATTTTCCATCGAAAGGATGTTCGTCTTGAGTATGTTACTATGTCAGTAAGACGACGTTCGAATGCGAGTAAATCTGAAGCGGCTTCCGACTGTCGTACATGATGGAGGTTTAATGCACTAAAACAAAAACCTCGCAAAAATAAGAATTTTAAACTTAATTTGCAGATATTAAGTTATTGGGAACGCATCAATCGAAATTTTTTTGAATTTATAAATTAATGTGTAAATAAAAATTTCCATACATTTACATTTTTTATAAAATATTTTATTATTAAATATATATTACTATATTTGTAAATATTATTATATATTGTTTCCTATATAATATTTCAATAATATAATAATTTTAATAATATACAATATAATAATATATATAATAAAACCGAAAAAAGTTGCCTTTTGCCGGTTTTATTAATTTAATTCAGTTAGATTAAATATAAAAGCGTCTTAAAATGACCCCGGATGGCAGCTCGTGTTATAAAGACTTTAATATATATAATATCGTAAGTCCGAAACGTTTAGTTCGTTTAGTTCGTAAAGTTCTGTCGCCTTTGATGGTGTATCTGATTTTAATATATAGAGATATATTTATATAAAATTATTATAATGTAGAACTAGTCAAACGAGTACGTTTATTTAATAGATATCAATAAATTTGGTAAAAACGTTTCGACACTATGACTTCTTCAGTTATCACAGTTATTTATGGCTGCACACTGCAAATATACTACATTTCTGGAAGAATCTATTTAATAAGCGAAAACACAAAATTCTTAATGATAGTGGTGGGCTTTCAGGAAATTTCAATCATTAAAGAAGTCCAAAAAGATGTTCATTCTCGTTTAATGATTTATCGCACATAAATTGCTCAATCCCGAATGCTTCTCTTGATTTGCGAATGCGGTTATTCTCAATCGTGCCTTTAATGATTGTTACTTTCATGTGATGGTCTGGATGATCGACTATGTGAGCTACTACACCGTCTAAAGTTAGTTAGTCGTTTTATTAATATGTCCCTTCGTCGATTGCTCGCTTTTATATTATACTGAGTGCTTCTTTGACCAATGTATTGCGCATCACAGCCCAAGCATTCATCCAGGTGAATCACATTTTTAGATTTACATGTGTATGTGCCAGAAACACAGTATCGAAGTCCTGAGTACCCGGCAACACTCATCAGTAGAATGAAGTACTTACTCGCCGTTTCGGTTGCCTGTGTGACATTGTGAATAAAAACGTTTATTCACAATGGTGAATAAACGCCATTGGTGGCGTTTATTGGTGGCGATAGCTCTTAAATTCTACAATTTGCAATGCAGACCATAATTAACAACCAGAGGATCAAACTTTCGGATGCTTGACTGTAAGTATCATATATATGATGTATGACTATATTTGATATATATGATGATGGTACTCATTGGTCGTCTAGAAGTGTCATGGTGACTGAAAGTCGTGAATCGAAGTCCAGTCTATCAAGCAACTCCATTTAGTACAAATTCCGTATTTCGTAAGAAATCCTGGACCGTTGTCTACTCAGCACATTCGTGCATTACTATTATACCTGCCGTATCCATTAAGGATCCAACGAGTGCAGCGACAATTCAGCAACAACCTCTGCCTAGGGTTTAAGGATGGTCCGCACAGCAATTCGATCTGGTTAAGAACGTAAGCCTCAGACAATTAAGCAATGTGTCGGAAACGCCTTTATTCACAATGTCACACATGCAACCGAAACGGCCAGTGAGTACTTCATTCTACTGATCAGTGTTGCCGGGTACTCATTGGTCGTCTAGAAGTGACATGGTGACTGAAAGTCGTGAATCGAAATCCAGTCTATCAAGCAACACCATTTAGTACAAATTTCGTATTTCGTAAGAAATCCTGGACCGTTGTTTACTCAGCACATCTGTGCACTACTATTATACATGCCGTATCCATTAAGGATCCAACGAGTGCAACGACAATTTAGCAACAACCTCTGCCTAGGGTTTAATAATGGTCCGCACAGCAATTTGATCTGGTTAAGAGCGTAAGCCTCAGACAATTAAGCAAAGTGTCAGAAACGCCTTTATTTACAATGTCACACAGGCATACATCACGACTTTGAATATTGCGTGAAAAATTCGGTTCTATTTCTTGATCTAATAAAGATATATAGAATGCTGCTTGGTGTCTATGCCTCTTCATGAGGAAAACATAGTGATTTATTTACGAGTACACTATTGTGTGTCCCAGGGCAGTTGTAACAACAAATTATATTTTATATATTTGTACATATTAAAGTGTCTCTGTAAAAGAGCATTTCTATTTAAGGGAATTTAGTGCCTGATGCATGGTTAAACCGCAATACGCACTGCCATGCGCAGAACTTATGCTAAATTTCCTCTGATGATTCAGATTGAGGTTAGTTCTGTTTTTCGAGCTTTAGACATTGTTTAAGCGTGTGTTAAGGTGCCTATGGATGATTATTAAAGTCACGGTACTGATGAGCTCCGTTAGAGCAAAACGCGTAAACCGTTGTTGAAGTTTGTCGTCACACATAGGATGACTGACCATACGTAACGACTTTGAACATTGCGAGAATAATTCGGTTCTATTTCTTGATCTAATGAGGATATATAGAATGCTGACTGGTGTTTATGCCTCTTCATGAGGAAAACATAGTAATATATATAAAGGCTTTGAAGAAAACAAGACGCAACTACTACTATATATAATAGTAGTGCACTAATAAAGGATCACACGAGTGCAGCGACAATACAGCAACAACCTCTGCCTATGCTTTAAGAATAGTCCGCACATCAATTCGACCTGGTTAAGAGCGTAAGCCTCAGACAATGAAGTGACAATGCTGTGCGGACCATTCTTAAACACTAGTCAGAGGTTGTTGCTGAATTGTCGATGCACTCGTTGGATCCTTAATTGATACGGCAGGTATCCATTATATATATTGAATAGTTGCTAGGTCACACAAGGTGACTTTCGCATTGAAAACCAGCTACATAATCCTTCCTTCATGATATCCAATTCCATACACCCTGACTACTAACGGCACCATTGCCACAGCCGTTTTCGTTTCGCCCGCTTTTTGCCACATGTTGGTAGCCCCGGGCTCGTCAGAATGCTGACTACCAACTCTTCACCTTTTGAAACTTGACACATCCGGAATTCGAGTTGTCGCTCTCCGTACTCTGGCTTGCGCTCTTAACTGCTAGGCTACGAATTCAGGATTACCAGATTTCACACAGTATATGAAATCTTTCTTCATGATATCCAGAAACTGTATTGTCCGAGATGCTCTCTGGCATGCTTATTATAGATTGTTTCGTATGGGATCATGAAGATCGATTGAAATCGGGACTGGTGATCCTTTGATGAATGCTTATTTATGTATTGAATAGTTGCTAGGTCACACAAGGTGACTTTCGCATTGAAAACCAGCTACAGAATCCATCCTTTATGATATCCAATTCTATACACCCTATGGAATTGGGTGTATGGAATTGGATATCATAAAAAATTTTGGTTTCTAATAAACATACAATGCTGATGAATGTTTAAGAACCGAAACGTTCGAATATTAAAACTTTTTGTTGATTGGTGTTAATAAGATACTTTTACAATATCTAAATGACCGGTCCTACGGGGATCACACCCGAAAGTCCCATGCTAGATTATATATATAATAGTAATGCACGAATGTGCTGAGTAGACAACGGTCCAGGATTTCTTACGAAATACGGCATTTATACTAAATGGTGTTGCTTTATAGACTGGACTTCGATTCACGACTTTCAGTCACCATGTCACTTCTAGACGACCACTTCATCATCGAAATGATGAGTACTCGGCAACACTCATCAGTAGAATGAGGTACACACTGGTCGTTTCGGTTTATATATTAAGGATGTTATTTGAATACCATAAACCGTAATATAAACTGAATTTATATTTTAAATAGACTTTTTACTTACTTGCGTTTATAACAAACTGAATTTTGCATCCTCAACCGTTTTGTATATAAACCGATCACATTACGATTATCTAAAATTGATTTTCGTATATTCTAAAATATTTGTGATTTAAATTAAAAGTTTAAATATCGAAAATAATGATTTAACGCTGAGCTCAATAATTAATAAAAATTATCATGAATTAATATATTAATTAAAATATTATTAATTTTAAAATAAAAATTAATAATACTTATAATATAGAGAATGACTTGAACTCTTTATTAAATCAAATTTTCCATCAAAAAATGTTTTACAACAATTATTTAATTAAATAATTAAATTGAAGTATTGATTGCCGATTAGTAATTCTATCAATACAAGAAAAATTAATGTTTGCGACATTAATAATTCATCTTAAAAATTTGAATTTTTAATCGTGCCGTGACAATTAGCTTTTGATTCTAAGTTTAATTTGCATACCTTTATATTATTAACGACAAAATATTCTTTGCAGTTACTTATTTTGACAATACACCACGCTGTTGATATTGTTATTATCCATAATCCAATGCATAAAACAATCGCTACTGTTGTGTTTGAAAAATCGGGGTCCAAGAGTTTATTTGTTCGATATAATAATGACAAACTCCTTACAAAATGACCTTATACACAATATCCGTATTTTCAAGAAAATCTGTTTTTGTTACTACTAATTGCACTCAAAAACATGGTTATAATGTTATGAGTTGGCTTACTAAAACTCCTTGTTGCTGGAATGTATGATGGAATATAATGTTGAGGTTCAGGTAATCGTTACCGTTATGTAATGATTTAATGAATTAAAAATCAAGGTAAATTCAATTATTTTATGCTTTTAGGCGAATTACTATGTTTTTTATAATATTTAATAATAATCAGAAAACGACAAATATAAAGAAATGATGAATGGGTTAAACTAAGTTCGCACATGTATTTTTTGTGCGACTTGTGGAATTGCCTCTGATAATTTTTGGATAATCAAATTGCCCAGCTACATACTCCAACTAAGAGTTGCCATACACTGATCTTCTAGTCTTAATCAAGAAGGATGTACCCTTCATCTAATGCGAGCGCCCTCACCGAGTATTCGAGGAAGACGATGCGCCAAAGGATGCCTTTGTAAATAAACAGTTTTTTGTAAAATTCTTGATTATTAAACATTATATATTTAATTATAAAGATATATTTGTGCATTATTAATTATTAATAAATAATAACTAATAATCATATTTAGATAATTATCTACATAACGTACATATATAACAGAAGTAAATTGCCTAAAAGGGGAACACAAATTCCGTCAAAATGCAAATAAATTCAGAAAAATAATTTTTTATTCAAACAAAATGATGAATAAAAATATTATATTTACAAAAGTCGATCGTATATCAGATGAAGTACGATATGTTTATGGATGTAATTGGATCAGCTTTAATACATTGCTTCAACATAGGGGTCATGTAAGTGGGATTCTTATAGAGCTGAGTAAAGCATATTCTCAATTCTCTCGACTTCATTTGATCTCGGTGTTAGTGTGCATACTCCCATGATTGTGATTATTGAGTGTTACTTCAATTCGACTGGGATATTATTGACAAACTCACACAATTCGAATCATCGAAATTTGTGAATCATCGAAACACAGCCATATGTGAAGATTTAATTGCTCGTTATGAGCAACCTATCCCTAGAAACTCGAGTGTCTAATTGATTATTTTTCAGTCTACGGTATTCGGCTTAATCCCCTCCAGATGCTATGTTTGTGTACAAATCAGTGCGATTGGCTTAGTTTTTTTAATTTATCAAATGTGTCGGTATATATCATCACATTCCTCGTGAGGCTATTTCGAATATACAGGCCTGTCGAAATGTCATTTCATCTACTGGATTTTCCAAAGTATCCAAATGCACAGAAAGTATAGTTGTTTCATCGACGCATAGAAGGTACACCTGCATACGGTATATCATGCTCACCATATCCTTCTTGGTAAATATGCTAGCAGTGTATTATCCTTTAAATTGCATAAATACATATTCTCTAAATATTCGCCAGCAGTGTAATTCTAGTTGAACAACATGGATTTCGCACATCCAGGTCAACTGTAACCGTCTTCGAGAAACTCTTTGTCGTCACATTTAATCGTCGTCTTTTTAAATATGCTATAGTGTAATTCCGGTTGAACAACATGAATTTCGCACATCCAGGTCAAATGTAACAGCCTTTGAGAAACTATGAACATCTGTTCTGAACGCTAAAAAGCATCATCTTCCTCTACACCGTATTTGTTAATTTTACTAAAGCGTTTGACTACATAGATAGGAAATTACTTAGAAAAAAGTTAATATATGTGCTGAAACTATTCGTGCATAAGCTGAAACTATAAGGGCCAACTATTCATGTCCATAAGGAAATTTTAGAATTTCGTTATGTTCAAGTCTTTGATGGTATTCAATTCTCTAGTTGTTTTAACCAAACAAATGGAATATCTCAGGGAGATCCCATAAGCCTCTTCTATTTAGCTTGTTTTTGATCGATTTGCCGGCGTGCATAACAGAATCAGGCTCATCATGTATCCTGTATGCGGATGATTTAGCTATCATTTCGTCCTATTCCAATGATATCCAGTTAAATTTAAATCATCTTGAAACCTTTTGAGAGAATAATAACCTACTTGTAAATGTAAAGAAAACTAAGATGATGAAATTCTGGGCAGGCGGTCACATGTCTCATCGTAATTATTTTATATACAAGTCAGCACCTTTAGAGTTTGTAACGCGATTTGCTTATCTTGTTTTTACCTTGATTTCACGCTAGACATTTGCAAATCATATGGATAATATTGCTTGAGATATAGTTCGCGCTTCCGCATTCCTCACTCTCTTGAATCGCGTCAGTTTTGACACAGCTATCAAGTTTTCTCAAATAATGTTAGCTTCTAAGATAAGTTATGGTATAACCGCCTTTGGGAGGTTTTTGACCATTGCTAAATTGCGATACATCGACCAAATGAAATGCACCTTCATTAAAAAGTATTTTGGGTAATCAAAGAAAACTTCGTCGTCAACACTATCAGTCATTGAAAGACAATTACCACTGTCATTTGAATTCTTTAAAGCATTTAGTCTTGAAGAGACAATCAACTATGTCAGTCATACTGAAATTTGGGAATAAAAATAATAATGAAGATTTTGTTAAATAAAAATACAACCACTAAAAAGTTTTAAAAATAAAAAAAAAGATTTATTTTAACGTGGCAAATGCGTGCCAGCGCACGCTTACATGACCACAACAAAACAAGACTGTGAATCAGGTGTCGAGAAGGTGTGAACGGAGGAGGTGTTTGAATGTGATAAAGGAGGGAGCGCGGCGGACGTCGAGAGGGAGTTGATTCCAGGCGAGTGAGGCGGCGACGAGGAAGGATCGGAGACCGTAGTTGTTGGAGTAATTGGGAACGTGGAGTAAGAGGGTATGACAGGAACGAAGCGATAGCGAGGTGGGGCGAGTATCGTCTAAGAAAGGAAGGTTGATGAACGATGGGGAGCCGACAGCGATGAGACGAAAAGTAACGAGAAGAAGGCGGAGTTTGATGCGGATGTGGATGGTGGGCCAGGAGAGTTGGGCAAAATATGTGGATGTATGGTCGAAGCGACGGAGACGAAAGAGCACTCGAACGGCGGTGTTGATTATTCGTTGTAGGGGTAGGATGATGGATTTTGGAGAATTGGCGAAAAGGCTAAGGCAGTAATCGATTTTAAAGAAAAGAAGCGATGAAAGAAGAGACATACAAGAACGAAAGTCGATAAGGGGGCGGATACGGCGGATATCACGGAGAATTAAGTTAGATGAGCGGACCTTGTCACGGACGAAGGGTTTAAGGGAAAGGTGATTATCAAAATAGAAGCCTAAGAAAGTGAGATTGTGGACTATGGGGATGATCGATGAGGCAAAAGATACAGTGGGAGGAGATATGTTTGGTTTACGGGGAGGATCCACATTATTTTGGACTTGTCGGGGTTTAGAACGAGATGGAGATTGGAGAGACGTTTGTAGATAGAAGAAAGACAGTTGGAGGCAGAAATGTTGATATCGTGTATGCGATGTGCGGGTGCATGAGCATAGATGAGGATGTCATCGGCGTATTGCATGACGTTAAAGGAGTAAGGTTTGATAAACGGAGAGAGATCGCCAAGCAGAAGAGAGAAAAACAGGGGACCTAGGACAGAACCTTGTGTGACCCCGCGAAAAATATGGATGGGAGGGGATGATGATGAATTAGAACAGACGCGAAAGGAACGGTCGGATAGATATGAGGCAAACCATGCTACGGAGGAGGAAGAAAAGCCGTAATCATAACGAAGGCGGGAAAGGAGGACGGAGTGGTCGACAATGTCGAATGCGAAGGAAAGGTCGAGGGAGATGAGAACACTATATAAAGCCTTGTCTCGAGAGATGGGTAAGTCGTTGTGAACTTTAATGCAGGCGATTTCTGTGGAGTGATTAGAGCGGAAAGCGGATTGGAAAGGAGGGTACCGATTGGATGAGGAGATATAAGAGTTGATCTGTATTAAGATGAGGCATTTTAAGAGCTTAGAAAAAATAGGGAGTAGTGAAATGGGACGATAGCTAGAAGGAAGGGATGGGTCGAGCGATTGTTTCTTAAGGAGGGGACGAACGATTGCGGATTTCCAGTGTGAAGGGAAGATACGACTGTGGATGGACGAGTTAAACAAGGTTGTGAGAAATGGGAATATCGATGAGCATATGGATTTTCATATGTGAGTAGGCAGGGGATCGGCAGGTGAGGTTTTGCTGGGCAAGGACATGATGACAGATGATACTTTGGTAGGTAATACAGGGAGAAGATGAAAGAGATCCGGAAGGATAAAGCTTTGCGGGGCAGAGTGGGATAGGATAGATACCGGGTTTGAGAGAGCAACGTTGATACTTTAGTCTGGAGAAATGACGAATAATCATGGGCATTGATGATGCACGGCGAAGAGGAACGAGCAAGGATTGAGTTAAAAGTATGCCAGAGAGTCTTAGAGTTGAATAAAGTGATGATTTTATGCTGACAGAAGTACTTGCATTTGGTACGTAGTAGGTTGAGATGAGAACAGCGAAGAGCAAGATAGGAATCACGGAAAGACGGAGTGATCGAGCGGAAATCACGTCTGAGAGAGCGGTGATAGACTCGAAGAGCATGGCGGAGTCGACGCTTCGAGAATAAGCATTGGATGTAAAACCATGGAGTACGGTGCAAGCGACGGTGTGGGTGAGACTTGAAGGGCAAGAGAAGATCGAGAGTGGATGTGAGTTCATAGTCGAAAAGAAAGGCGAGATCGTGAGGAGATGAATATGTTATTGTGGGATAGGATAGAGACGATTTGAGTAAGGCAGAGCGGAGAAGGGAGAGGTCAAGATTTCTCCAAGGGCGACGTAGGATTGTAGGTGTGTGAGGAGGGGTGTGGTTGTGAGTGAGATCAAGGGTGACGATAAAGTGATCGGATAGACCAGGATCGAAGATGGCAGTGAGGTGTATGCAGCAAAATGATCGGGACAGCGATGATGTCGAGTGCCTCACCAAGGATATGTGTAAGGGCAGTGGAGATTAGTTTGTAATTGTAGTTGTATAGAATGTTGATGAACCGGATAGAATCCGTGGAAGAGTGGCGGTCAAGGCGGATGTTGAAGTCGCAAAGAAAGAGTGAAGGGATTGAGGACAAAGAACAATGAGAAAGGAGGTCAACGAGTTCTGTAAAAAATAAGGATGTAGGAGCTGATGAACCAGGACGGTATACAATATCGAAATCCAGAGTGATCGGGTTATAAGAACGACAAGTGAACAATTCAAAAGAGCAAGGACTGAAATGGGGATTGATTTCGCGAAGAGACGCGGGGTGACGCGCGAATGCGACGATGGCGCTATGATTAGAGAATTTAGAGTGCATAAGCTAAGGGGGCGGGCGGATTCGACTAAGGAGTAACCGGAAGAGAGCAGGCGGCGAATGGAAAGGTCGTCGGAATCCGAGTGCCAGGATTCGGTGAGGTAGAAGAGATCGATGGATTGCTTGGTGAATAGGTTGAGGATAAGATCGGATTTATTGAGAATAGATCTAGTGTTGAGGAGACCGAGTCGGAAACCGTGTGCTGGTGGCGAAAGAGTCTAGTGGAGAAGACACATAGGGGAGATGGAGCGCCAACGAATTTTGGGACGGGTGTGGACAACTTGAAAATTAAAAATTTCCGTCTATGTTTCGGAGTGAGAGAGATGTTTAGCCGTTTTCCTCGCGACGGCGTTTTTCGATGCGGGCAGAAGAGTTGAGCAATTTCAGAAGGGGTGCGATCGGGGAAAATTCGAGTGGTTGAAGATGACATTAGTTTAAATCGTTGAGAGAGGACAGAAGACGCATGAGAGCAATGCTTGAAAACAATTTTTAGGAGAGGGGGCTGGAAATGATTAGATTGAGAAGATTTGTAAAGACGGATGAATGCGACAGGAGAAATGTTCTTGAAAAGGGATGGTTTATCCGCAGGAACAATAAACGAGAGGATAGATCTGAAGGCGGAAACATCGTGGTCGAGACGTGCTTGTGGAGATAAGGAGTTGGAAGGGGTGATATTAGTGACAGTGACGCAACGATCGCGATGACGATCTTAAGTCTTAACTATCTTATGTCTTATCGCCTCAGGTCCAGTGGGATCTGAGCTCTCAAGCCAATCCAAAACGCCGCCTTCCGACTGAACCATCCGGCATCTTTCACTCCCCGAAAAATTTAATCGAGGTGGACAATGCTCGGTAATCGCGAAATGAGGAGCTTCGGAAACCTTAGTGTTTGCTCAAGTTGACGTCCTCTCGAGACGAAGACTAATCCCGAGATAGCCCGTACCCCCCAGAGGCGCACTTGGTTTTCCAATTCAACGAAAGATGCTAAGCCCGTTTCAGGGCCCACCTAGCTTTCTTGTGAATGATTAATGGTTGATTTGCAAATATGGAGGAGAGAGCAGAGAGTGCTAATCTCTTCATTTTTTTGGTAGTAAGTACGACATGAAAGACGACCACCTGCGATTTAGAAGAGTTCAAAATAGGATCGGACATGATTAACTGGTCTTTAATCTTAAAAAGAAACGGCTGATGTCCGATACTACATCATTGTACCTTAGTCCAGAGAACAGGGTTGTGGTATCATCAGCATATACCACTAGATGTTGATCACACTTAAATATCTTATAAAGTTCGATGGAGGCAGCGAGATATAAGATTGGAGAAAGTGGTAAGCCGCGGGATACAACCGTAATAGGGTAGAACTAACGTGCATCAGGGTCGTCTTCATGGTAGAATCGCTTTGTATACATCAATATATCCACCCTGTTAACACTTATGGAAGGCAACCCGAGGAACCTAAAAGAAAAAATAACGAAGGAAATGGAGATGCAGTCAAATACAGCAGAAAAATCAAGGAAAGCAGCCACAGCAAGTTGATGACTGTTATCCCGACAAAACTAATGCAGTTACCAATTGCTGAATGGACCGAGCGCCCTTTGACAAACCCATGAAAACTTGATGGGATTAAATTACGCATTATTAAATGATCGCGGATTCTACGAGCAGGCGCTTATTTGTAGATGGAGATGAGGGAGTTCTGAAACGAAATGGGCCGCAGGTCTTTAGAACATGATACCGGATTACGTTTAGGCCAGAAAATTCTGCGACTAATATTAATGCCGGCTACATCGGATGGTGAGGCTAAAAACATTGTGACGATCACTTCTCTTCTTTGATCTGATGTTAAAAGCTGACAGACCCGAGAAAATAGTGGAGCGACGGATTTAGAGGTGCCCGGAAGTGGAACCCAAGATTTTAGGATATCTGTGCCAGATAAGTCCCTGCTCCTGAAGCCTCCCCAAGACGAGATTGGTTGGGGAGATTACGTGGCTCCATATTTATGTAGCGATAGTCACTCTTCCAAAACTCTTAAGGCTAACGCTACCAATCCAACCCACAGCCCTTTTATTCCACTAGACAAACTTATCTTTCTTGAATATCTTTTAAAACAAAGACTGAGAAGGTTTAAGGTGAGCAAGGCTCGCCCTATCCTTACTCAGCTGAAACTTATATCTAGAGCTCTAGTATTCATTCGTGGGCCTGTCTGGCGGAAACAGAGATTGTGATGATGAAGCATTTTAGCCAGAACCTTGAGTTTTGTTGGAATGGGATTGTAAATACGACCTTTATAGGTAGTCGAAAGTAACGCGGTAGATTGGAATGAGAGGTAGGAATTAAATTCGGTCAAACTCTCATTGCCAATTCTGGGGCAGAGTTGGATAGTTGCCTGAAAGAAAGCTACTCTGATGGGATCAAAGTGAAACCTCCTTCTAAGTCACGTATCTACCTTTATCCGCCAGCGAATAAGATCATGAGAGGTGGTCTGATGTTGGCGCGACTGTTATGAAGGAGTAATAGGTCGAGGAGAGAATTAGTTGTTGATTAATGAAAGGTTTGGGACGATGGTTTGTGAATAAGATAGTCGTTCCTGGCTCTGCGATTCGTTAACATGATGATACTGCGATGTTACAATAGACGAATAATTTTAATGTTATAAAATCACTTAACACACCAAAAATAACCTCTCATCGTAAGCTACCGCGTTTCTTTCGACTACCTATAAAGGTTGAATATACAATCCCACTACAACAAAACTCAAGGTCCTAGCTAAAATGCTAAACTTTTCTAATCTCTCTGTTTCCGCCATACAGGTCCTCTCGAATGAATACTTGATCACTAGATATAGGTTTCAGGTGAGTAAGAATAAAGCGAACATTGCTCGTCTTAACCCTTTTCAGTCTTCATTTTGGAAGATATTCAAGAAGGAGAAATTTGTCTACTGGAAAGATAGAGCCTTGGGTTGAATCAGTAGCATAGGCCTTGACAAAATTTTGGAGGATTCACTATCCCTACATAATTATGGAGCCAATCAATCTCCCCAACCAATCCCGCCTTGGTGTGACTTCAGGAGCAGGGACTTATCTGTCATCTCCACTCGGGTCTGTCAGCCTTTAACAGACAGTCAGAGAAAGGAGGTCGCCATCACAATGCTATTAGCATCCCCTTCCGATATTGTTGGCATAAATATTAGCTGACGTGTGTTTTTACCAAAAAAGAAATCGATTGCATGTCCTAAAGATCTGCGGTCCATTTCGATTCAAAGTTCTCATCTTCATTTACGAAAAAGCGCTTGAGTGTAAAATTCGCGACATCTAAGTCGCGAATTATATCCCACCAAAGATCGCTTGGTCCATTCAGCAATAGGTGAAAGTGCATCAGTTTTGTCAAGATAACAGTCATCAGCTTGCTGTGGCTGTCTTTCTTGATTTTTCTAGTGCATTTGACCGCATTTCCATTCCTTTTGTTACCTCTTCTCTCAGATTAGG
>WNNJ02001661.1:0-12986 GCA_012934845.2 Pomphorhynchus laevis | reverse complement strand
TTCATATACTGTGTGAAATCTGGTAATCCTGGATTCGTAGCCTAGCAGTCAAGAGCGCAAGCCAAGTACGGAGAGCGACAGCTCGAATCTCGGATAAGTCAAATTTCAAAAGGCGAAGAGTTGGTAGTCAGCCTTCTGACGAGCCCGGGGCTACCAACATGTGGCAAAAAGCGGGCGAAACGAAAACGGTTGTGGCAATGGCGCCGTTAGTAGTCAGGGTGTATGGAATTGTATATCATGAAGGAAGGATTCTGTAGCTGGTTTTCAATGCGAAAGTCACCTCGTGTGACCTAGCAACTATTCGTTACATAAATAAGAATCCATCAAAGGATCACCAGTCCCGATTCCAATCGATCTTCATGATCTCATACAATAAAATCTATAATAAGCATGCCAGAGAAGCATCTCGGACAATGCAGTTTCTGGATATCATGATGAAAGGTTTCATATACTGTGTGAAATCTGGTAATCCTGGATTCGTAGCCTAGCAGTCAAGAGCGCAAGCCAAGTACGGAGAGCGACAGCTCGAATCTCGGATAAGTCAAATTTCAAAAGGCGAAGAGTTGGTAGTCAGCCTTCTGACGAGCCCGGGGCTACCAACATGTGGCAAAAAGCGGGCGAAACGAAACGGTTGTGGCAATAGCGCCGTTAGTAGTCAAGGTGTATGGAATTGTATATCATGAAGGAAGGATTCTGTAGCTGGTTTTCAATGCGAAAGTCACCTCGTGTGACCTAGCAACTATTCGTTACATAAATAAGAATCCATCAAAGGATCACCAGTCCCGATTCCAATCGATCTTCATGATCTCATACGATAAAATCTATAATAAGCATGCCAGAGAAGCATCTCGGACAATGCAGTTTCTGGATATCATGATGGAAGGTTTCATATACTGTGTGAAATCTGGTAATCCTGGATTCGTAGCCTAGCAGTCAAGAGCGCAAGCCAAGTACGGAGAGCGACAGCTCGAATCTCGGATAAGTCAAATTTCAAAAGGCGAAGAGTTGGTAGTCAGCCTTCTGACGAGCCCGGGGCTACCAACATGTGGCAAAAAGCGGGCGAAACGAAAACGGTTGTGGCAATGGCGCCGTTAGTAGTCAGGGTGTATGGAATTGTATATCATGAAGGAAGGATTCTGTAGCTGGTTTTCAATGCGAAAGTCACCTCGTGTGACCTAGCAACTATTCGTTACATAAATAAGAATCCATCAAAGGATCACCAGTCCCGATTCCAATCGATCTTCATGATCTCATACGATAAAATCTATAATAAGCATGCCAGAGAAGCATCTCGGACAATGCAGTTTCTGGATATCATGATGGAAGGTTTCATATACTGTGTGAAATCTGGTAATCCTGGATTCGTAGCCTAGCAGTCAAGAGCGCAAGCCAAGTACGGAGAGCGACAGCTCGAATCTCGGATAAGTCAAATTTCAAAAGGCGAAGAGTTGGTAGTCAGCCTTCTGACGAGCCCGGGGCTACCAACATGTGGCAAAAAGCGGGCGAAACGAAAACGGTTGTGGCAATGGCGCCGTTAGTAGTCAGGGTGTATGGAATTGTATATCATGAAGGAAGGATTCTGTAGCTGGTTTTCAATGCGAAAGTCACCTCGTGTGACCTAGCAACTATTCGTTACATAAATAAGAATCCATCAAAGGATCACCAGTCCCGATTCCAATCGATCTTCATGATCTCATACGATAAAATCTATAATAAGCATGCCAGAGAAGCATCTCGGACAATGCAGTTTCTGGATATCATGATGGAAGGTTTCATATACTGTGTGAAATCTGGTAATCCTGGATTCGTAGCCTAGCAGTCAAGAGCGCAAGCCAAGTACGGAGAGCGACAGCTCGAATCTCGGATAAGTCAAATTTCAAAAGGCGAAGAGTTGGTAGTCAGCCTTCTGACGAGCCCGGGGCTACCAACATGTGGCAAAAAGCGGGCGAAACGAAAACGGTTGTGGCAATGGCGCCGTTAGTAGTCAGGGTGTATGGAATTGTATATCATGAAGGAAGGATTCTGTAGCTGGTTTTCAATGCGAAAGTCACCTCGTGTGACCTAGCAACTATTCGTTACATAAATAAGAATCCATCAAAGGATCACCAGTCCCGATTCCAATCGATCTTCATGATCTCATACGATAAAATCTATAATAAGCATGCCAGAGAAGCATCTCGGACAATGCAGTTTCTGGATATCATGATGGAAGGTTTCATATACTGTGTGAAATCTGGTAATCCTGGATTCGTAGCCTAGCAGTCAAGAGCGCAAGCCAAGTACGGAGAGCGACAGCTCGAATCTCGGATAAGTCAAATTTCAAAAGGCGAAGAGTTGGTAGTCAGCCTTCTGACGAGCCCGGGGCTACCAACATGTGGCAAAAAGCGGGCGAAACGAAAACGGTTGTGGCAATGGCGCCGTTAGTAGTCAGGGTGTATGGAATTGTATATCATGAAGGAAGGATTCTGTAGCTGGTTTTCAATGCGAAAGTCACCTCGTGTGACCTAGCAACTATTCGTTACATAAATAAGAATCCATCAAAGGATCACCAGTCCCGATTCCAATCGATCTTCATGATCTCATACGATAAAATCTATAATAAGCATGCCAGAGAAGCATCTCGGACAATGCAGTTTCTGGATATCATGATGGAAGGTTTCATATACTGTGTGAAATCTGGTAATCCTGGATTCGTAGCCTAGCAGTCAAGAGCGCAAGCCAAGTACGGAGAGCGACAGCTCGAATCTCGGATAAGTCAAATTTCAAAAGGCGAAGAGTTGGTAGTCAGCCTTCTGACGAGCCCGGGGCTACCAACATGTGGCAAAAAGCGGGCGAAACGAAAACGGTTGTGGCAATGGCGCCGTTAGTAGTCAGGGTGTATGGAATTGTATATCATGAAGGAAGGATTCTGTAGCTGGTTTTCAATGCGAAAGTCACCTCGTGTGACCTAGCAACTATTCGTTACATAAATAAGAATCCATCAAAGGATCACCAGTCCCGATTCCAATCGATCTTCATGATCTCATACGATAAAATCTATAATAAGCATGCCAGAGAAGCATCTCGGACAATGCAGTTTCTGGATATCATGATGGAAGGTTTCATATACTGTGTGAAATCTGGTAATCCTGGATTCGTAGCCTAGCAGTCAAGAGCGCAAGCCAAGTACGGAGAGCGACAGCTCGAATCTCGGATAAGTCAAATTTCAAAAGGCGAAGAGTTGGTAGTCAGCCTTCTGACGAGCCCGGGGCTACCAACATGTGGCAAAAAGCGGGCGAAACGAAAACGGTTGTGGCAATGGCGCCGTTAGTAGTCAGGGTGTATGGAATTGTATATCATGAAGGAAGGATTCTGTAGCTGGTTTTCAATGCGAAAGTCACCTCGTGTGACCTAGCAACTATTCGTTACATAAATAAGAATCCATCAAAGGATCACCAGTCCCGATTCCAATCGATCTTCATGATCTCATACGATAAAATCTATAATAAGCATGCCAGAGAAGCATCTCGGACAATGCAGTTTCTGGATATCATGATGGAAGGTTTCATATACTGTGTGAAATCTGGTAATCCTGGATTCGTAGCCTAGCAGTCAAGAGCGCAAGCCAAGTACGGAGAGCGACAGCTCGAATCTCGGATAAGTCAAATTTCAAAAGGCGAAGAGTTGGTAGTCAGCCTTCTGACGAGCCCGGGGCTACCAACATGTGGCAAAAAGCGGGCGAAACGAAAACGGTTGTGGCAATGGCGCCGTTAGTAGTCAGGGTGTATGGAATTGTATATCATGAAGGAAGGATTCTGTAGCTGGTTTTCAATGCGAAAGTCACCTCGTGTGACCTAGCAACTATTCGTTACATAAATAAGAATCCATCAAAGGATCACCAGTCCCGATTCCAATCGATCTTCATGATCTCATACAATAAAATCTATAATAAGCATGCCAGAGAAGCATCTCGGACAATGCAGTTTCTGGATATCATGATGGAAGGTTTCATATACTGTGTGAAATCTGGTAATCCTGGATTCGTAGCCTAGCGGTCAAGAGCGCAAGCCAAGTACGGAGAGCGACAGCTCGAATCTCGGATAAGTCAAATTTCAAAAGGCGAAGAGTTGGTAGTCAGCCTTCTGACGAGCCCGGGGCTACCAACATGTGGCAAAAAGCGGGCGAAACGAAAACGGTTGTGGCAATGGCGCCGTTAGTAGTCAGGGTGTATGGAATTGTATATCATGAAGGAAGGATTCTGTAGCTGGTTTTCAATGCGAAAGTCACCTCGTGTGACCTAGCAACTATTCGTTACATAAATAAGAATCCATCAAAGGATCACCAGTCCCGATTCCAATCGATCTTCATGATCTCATACGAATAAAATCTATAATAAGCATGCCAGAGAAGCATCTCGGACAATGCAGTTTCTGGATATCATGATGGAAGGTTTCATATACTGTGTGAAATCTGGTAATCCTGGATTCGTAGCCTAGCAGTCAAGAGCGCAAGCCAAGTACGGAGAGCGACAGCTCGAATCTCGGATAAGTCAAATTTCAAAAGGCGAAGAGTTGGTAGTCAGCCTTCTGACGAGCCCGGGGCTACCAACATGTGGCAAAAAGCGGGCGAAACGAAAACGGTTGTGGCAATGGCGCCGTTAGTAGTCAGGGTGTATGGAATTGTATATCATGAAGGAAGGATTCTGTAGCTGGTTTTCAATGCGAAAGTCACCTCGTGTGACCTAGCAACTATTCGTTACATAAATAAGAATCCATCAAAGGATCACCAGTCCCGATTCCAATCGATCTTCATGATCTCATACGATAAAATCTATAATAAGCATGCCAGAGAAGCATCTCGGACAATGCAGTTTCTGGATATCATGATGGAAGGTTTCATATACTGTGTGAAATCTGGTAATCCTGGATTCGTAGCCTAGCAGTCAAGAGCGCAAGCCAAGTACGGAGAGCGACAGCTCGAATCTCGGATAAGTCAAATTTCAAAAGGCGAAGAGTTGGTAGTCAGCCTTCTGACGAGCCCGGGGCTACCAACATGTGGCAAAAAGCGGGCGAAACGAAAACGGTTGTGGCAATGGCGCCGTTAGTAGTCAGGGTGTATGGAATTGTATATCATGAAGGAAGGATTCTGTAGCTGGTTTTCAATGCGAAAGTCACCTCGTGTGACCTAGCAACTATTCGTTACATAAATAAGAATCCATCAAAGGATCACCAGTCCCGATTCCAATCGATCTTCATGATCTCATACGATAAAATCTATAATAAGCATGCCAGAGAAGCATCTCGGACAATGCAGTTTCTGGATATCATGATGGAAGGTTTCATATACTGTGTGAAATCTGGTAATCCTGGATTCGTAGCCTAGCAGTCAAGAGCGCAAGCCAAGTACGGAGAGCGACAGCTCGAATCTCGGATAAGTCAAATTTCAAAAGGCGAAGAGTTGGTAGTCAGCCTTCTGACGAGCCCGGGGCTACCAACATGTGGCAAAAAGCGGGCGAAACGAAAACGGTTGTGGCAATGGCGCCGTTAGTAGTCAGGGTGTATGGAATTGTATATCATGAAGGAAGGATTCTGTAGCTGGTTTTCAATGCGAAAGTCACCTCGTGTGACCTAGCAACTATTCGTTACATAAATAAGAATCCATCAAAGGATCACCAGTCCCGATTCCAATCGATCTTCATGATCTCATACGATAAAATCTATAATAAGCATGCCAGAGAAGCATCTCGGACAATGCAGTTTCTGGATATCATGATGGAAGGTTTCATATACTGTGTGAAATCTGGTAATCCTGGATTCGTAGCCTAGCAGTCAAGAGCGCAAGCCAAGTACGGAGAGCAACAGCTCGAATCTCGGATAAGTCAAATTTCAAAAGGCGAAGAGTTGGTAGTCAGCCTTCTGACGAGCCCGGGGCTACCAACATGTGGCAAAAAGCGGGCGAAACGAAAACGGTTGTGGCAATGGCGCCGTTAGTAGTCAGGGTGTATGGAATTGTATATCATGAAGGAAGGATTCTGTAGCTGGTTTTCAATGCGAAAGTCACCTCGTGTGACCTAGCAACTATTCGTTACATAAATAAGAATCCATCAAAGGATCACCAGTCCCGATTCCAATCGATCTTCATGATCTCATACGATAAAATCTATAATAAGCATGCCAGAGAAGCATCTCGGACAATGCAGTTTCTGGATATCATGATGGAAGGTTTCATATACTGTGTGAAATCTGGTAATCCTGGATTCGTAGCCTAGCAGTCAAGAGCGCAAGCCAAGTACGGAGAGCGACAGCTCGAATCTCGGATAAGTCAAATTTCAAAAGGCGAAGAGTTGGTAGTCAGCCTTCTGACGAGCCCGGGGCTACCAACATGTGGCAAAAAGCGGGCGAAACGAAAACGGTTGTGGCAATGGCGCCGTTAGTAGTCAGGGTGTATGGAATTGTATATCATGAAGGAAGGATTCTGTAGCTGGTTTTCAATGCGAAAGTCACCTCGTGTGACCTAGCAACTATTCGTTACATAAATAAGAATCCATCAAAGGATCACCAGTCCCGATTCTAATCGATCTTCATGATCTCATACGATAAAATCTATAATAAGCATGCCAGAGAAGCATCTCGGACAATGCAGTTTCTGGATATCATGATGGAAGGTTTCATATACTGTGTGAAATCTGGTAATCCTGGATTCGTAGCCTAGCAGTCAAGAGCGCAAGCCAAGTACGGAGAGCGACAGCTCGAATCTCGGATAAGTCAAATTTCAAAAGGCGAAGAGTTGGTAGTCAGCCTTCTGACGAGCCCGGGGCTACCAACATGTGGCAAAAAGCGGGCGAAACGAAAACGGTTGTGGCAATGGCGCCGTTAGTAGTCAGGGTGTATGGAATTGTATATCATGAAGGAAGGATTCTGTAGCTGGTTTTCAATGCGAAAGTCACCTCGTGTGACCTAGCAACTATTCGTTACATAAATAAGAATCCATCAAAGGATCACCAGTCCCGATTCCAATCGATCTTCATGATCTCATACGATAAAATCTATAATAAGCATGCCAGAGAAGCATCTCGGACAATGCAGTTTCTGGATATCATGATGGAAGGTTTCATATACTGTGTGAAATCTGGTAATCCTGGATTCGTAGCCTAGCAGTCAAGAGCGCAAGCCAAGTACGGAGAGCGACAGCTCGAATCTCGGATAAGTCAAATTTCAAAAGGCGAAGAGTTGGTAGTCAGCCTTCTGACGAGCCCGGGGCTACCAACATGTGGCAAAAAGCGGGCGAAACGAAAACGGTTGTGGCAATGGCGCCGTTAGTAGTCAGGGTGTATGGAATTGTATATCATGAAGGAAGGATTCTGTAGCTGGTTTTCAATGCGAAAGTCACCTCGTGTGACCTAGCAACTATTCGTTACATAAATAAGAATCCATCAAAGGATCACCAGTCCCGATTCCAATCGATCTTCATGATCTCATACGATAAAATCTATAATAAGCATGCCAGAGAAGCATCTCGGACAATGCAGTTTCTGGATATCATGATGGAAGGTTTCATATACTGTGTGAAATCTGGTAATCCTGGATTCGTAGCCTAGCAGTCAAGAGCGCAAGCCAAGTACGGAGAGCGACAGCTCGAATCTCGGATAAGTCAAATTTCAAAAGGCGAAGAGTTGGTAGTCAGCCTTCTGACGAGCCCGGGGCTACCAACATGTGGCAAAAAGCGGGCGAAACGAAAACGGTTGTGGCAATGGCGCCGTTAGTAGTCAGGGTGTATGGAATTGTATATCATGAAGGAAGGATTCTGTAGCTGGTTTTCAATGCGAAAGTCACCTCGTGTGACCTAGCAACTATTCGTTACATAAATAAGAATCCATCAAAGGATCACCAGTCCCGATTCCAATCGATCTTCATGATCTCATACAATAAAATCTATAATAAGCATGCCAGAGAAGCATCTCGGACAATGCAGTTTCTGGATATCATGATGGAAGGTTTCATATACTGTGTGAAATCTTGGTAATCCTGGATTCGTAGCCTAGCAGTCAAGAGCGCAAGCCAAGTACGGAGAGCGACAGCTCGAATCTCGGATAAGTCAAATTTCAAAAGGCGAAGAGTTGGTAGTCAGCCTTCTGACGAGCCCGGGGCTACCAACATGTGGCAAAAAGCGGGCGAAACGAAAACGGTTGTGGCAATGGCGCCGTTAGTAGTCAGGGTGTATGGAATTGTATATCATGAAGGAAGGATTCTGTAGCTGGTTTTCAATGCGAAAGTCACCTCGTGTGACCTAGCAACTATTCGTTACATAAATAAGAATCCATCAAAGGATCACCAGTCCCGATGATAATCGATCTTCATGATCTCATACAATAAAATTTATAATAAGCATGCCAGAGAAGCATCTCGGACAATGCAGTTTCTGGATATCATGATGAAAGGTTTCATATACTGTGTGAAATCTGGTAATCCTGGATTCGTAGCCTAGCAGTCAAGAGCGCAAGCCAAGTACGGAGAGCGACAGCTCGAATCTCGGATAAGTCAAATTTCAAAAGGCGCAGAGTTGGTAGTCAGCCTTCTGACGAGCCCGGGGCTACCGACATGTGTCAAAAAGCGGGCGAAACGAAAACAGTTGTGGCAATGGCGCCGTTAGTAGTCAGGATGTATGGAATTGTATATCATGAAGGAAGGATTCTGTAGCTGGTTTTCAATGCGAAAGTCACCTCGTGTGACCTAAGCAACTATTCGTTACATAAATAAGAATCCATCAAAGGATCACCAGTCCCGATTTCAATCGATCTTCATGATCTCATACGATAAAATCTATAATAAGCATGCCAGAGAAGCATCTCGGACAATGCAGTTTCTGGATATCATGATGGAAGGTTTCATATACTGTGTGAAATCTGGTTAATCCTGGATTCGTAGCCTAGCAGTCAAGAGCGCAAGCCAAGTACGGAGAGCAACAGCTCGAATCTCGGATAAGTCAAATTTCAAAAGTCGAAGAGTTGGTAGTCAGCCTTCTGACGAGCCCGGGGCTACCAACATGTGGCAAAAAGCGGGCGAAACGAAAACGGTTGTGGCAATTGCGCCGTTAGTAGTCAGGGTGTATGGAATTGTATATCATGAAGGAAGGATTCTGTAGCTGGTTTTCAATGCGAAAGTCACCTCGTGTGACCATGCAACTATTCGTTACATAAATAAGAAACCATCAAAGGATCACCAGTCCCGATTCTAATCGATCTTCATGATCTCATACGATAAAATCTATAATAAGCATGCCAGAGAAGCATCTCGAACAATGCAGTTTCTGGATATCATGATGGAAGGTTTCATATCCTGTGAAATCTGGTAATCCAGGATTCGTATACTAGCAGTCATGAGCGCAAGCCAAATACGGAGAGCGACAGCTCGAATCTCGGATAAGTCAAATTTTAAAAGGCGAAGAGTTGGTAGTCAGCCTTCTGACGAGCCTAAGGCTACCAACATGTTGCAAAAAGCGGGCGAAACGAAAACGGTTGTGGCAATGGCGCTGTTAGTAGTCAGGGTGTATGGAATTGTATATCATGAAGGAAGGATTCTGTAGCTGATTTTCAATGCGAAAGTCACCTCGTTTGACCTAGCAACTATTCGTTACATAAATAAGAATCCATCAAAGGATCACCAGTCCCGATTCCAATCGATCTTCTAGATCTCATACAATAAAATCTATAATAAGCATGCCAGAGAAGCATCTCGGACAATGCAGTTTCTGGATATCATGATGAAAGGTTTCATATACTGTGTGAAATCTGGTAATCCTGGATTCGTAGCCTAGCAGTCAAGAGCGCAAGCCAAGTACGGAGAGCAACAGCTCGAATCTCGGATAAGTTAAATTTCAAAAGGCGCAGAGTTGGTAGTTAGCCTTCCGACGAGCCCGGGGCTACCGACATGTGTCAAAAAGCGGGCGAAACGAAAACGGTTGTGGCAATGGCATCGTTAGTAGTCAGGGTGTATGGAATTGTATATCATGAAGGAAGGATTCTGTAGCTGGTTTTCAATGCGAAAGTCACTTTGTGTGACCAAGCAACTATTCGTTACATAAATAAGAATCCATCAAAGGATCACCAGTCCCGATTTCAATCGATCTTCATGATCTCATACGATAAAATCTATAATAAGCATGCCAGAGAAGCATCTCGGACAATGCAGTTTCTGGATATCATGATGGAAGGCTTCATATACTGTGTGAAATCTGGTAATCCTGGATTCGTAGCCTAGCAGTCAAGAGTGCAAGCCAAGTACGGAGAGCAACAGCTCGAATCTCGGATAAGTCAAATTTCAAAAGGCGAAAAGTTGGTAGTCAGCCTTCTGACGAGCCCGGGGCTACCAACATGTGGCAAAAAGCAGGCGAAACGAAAACGGTTGTAACAATGGCGCCGTTAGTAGTCAGGGTGTATGGAATTGTATATCATGAAGGAAGCATTCTGTAGCTGGTTTTCAATGCGAAAGTCACCTCGTGTGACCTAGCAACTATTCGTTACATAAATAAGAATCCATCAAAGGATCACCAGTCCTAATTCTAATCTATCTTCATGATCTCTACGATAAAATCTATAATAAGCATGCCAGAGAAGCATCTCGGACAATGCAGTTTCTGGATATCATGATGGAAGGTTTCATATACTGCGTGAAATCTGGTAATCCTGGATTCGTAGCCTAGCAGTCAAGAGCGCAAACTATGTACGGAGAGCAGCAGCTCGAATCTCGGATAAGTCAAATTTCAAAAGGCGAAGAGTTGGTAGTCAGCCTTCTGACGAGCCCGGGGCTACCAACATGTTGCAAAAAGCGGGCGAAACGAAAACGGTTGTGGCAATGGCGCCGTTAGTAGTCAAGGTGTATGGAATTGTATATCATGAAAGAAGGATTCTGTAGCTGGTTTTCAATGCGAAAGTCACCTCGTGTGACCTAGCAACTATTCGTTACATAAATAAGAACCCACCAAAAGATAACCATTTTCGATTCCAATCGATCTTCATGATCTCATACGATAAAATCTATAAAAGGCATGCCAGAGAATCATCTCGGACAATGCAGTTTCTGGATATCATGATGGAAGGTTTCATATACAGCGTGAAATCAGGTAATCCTGGATTCGTAGCCTAGCAGTCAAGAGCGCAAACCAAGTACGGAGAGCGGCAGCTCGAATCTCGGATAAGTCAAATTTCAAAAGGCGAAGAGTTGGTAGTCAGCCTTCTGACGAGCCCAGGGCTACAAACATGTTGGAAAAAGCGGGCGAAACGAAACGGTTGTGGCAATAGCGCCGTTAGTAGTCAAGGTGTATGGAATTGTATATCATGAAGGAAGGATTCTGTAGCTGGTTTTCAATGCGAAAGTCACCTCGTGTGACCTAGCAACTATTCGTTACATAAATAAGAATCCATCAAAGGATCAACCAGTCCCGATTCCAATCGATCTTCATGATCTCATACGATAAAATCTATAATAAGCATGCCAGAGAAGCATCTCGGACAATGCAGTTTCTAAATATCATGATGAAAGGTTTCATTTACTGTGTGAAATCTGGTAATCCTGGATTCGTAACCTAGCAGTCAAGAGCGCAAGCCAAGTACGGAGAGTGACAGCTCGAATCTCGGATAAGTAAAATTTCAAAAGGCGAAGAGTTGGTAGTCAGCCGTCTGACGAGCCCGGGGCTACCAACATGTGGCAAAAAGCGGGCACAACGAAACGGTTGTGGCAATAGCGCCGTTAGTAGTCAAGATGTATGAATTGTATATCTGGAAGGAAGGATTCTGTAGCTGGTTTTCAATGCGAAATCACCTCGTGTGACCTAGCAACTATTCGTTACATAAATAAGAATCCATCAAAGGATCACCAGTCCCGATCATAATCGATCTTCATGATCTCATACAATAAAATCTATAATAAGCATGCCAGAGAAGCATCTCGGACAATGCAGTTTCTGGATATCATGATGGAAGGTTTCATATACTGTGTGAAATCTTGTAATCCTGGATTCGTAGACTTGCGGTCAAGAGCGCAAGCCAAGTACAGAGAGCGACAGCTCGAATCTCGGATAAGTCAAATTTCAAAAGGAAAAGAGTTGGTAGTCAGCCTTCTGACGAGCCAGGGGCTACCAACATGTGGGTAAAAGCAAGCGAAACGAAAACTGTTGTGGCAATGGCGCCGTAAGTAGTCAGGGTGTATGGAATTGTATATCATGAAGGAATGATTCTGTAGCTGGTTTTCAATGCGAAAGTCACCTCGTGTGACCTAGCAACTATTCGTTACATAAATAAGAATTTATCAAAGGATCACCAGTCCCGATGATAATCGATCTTCATGATCTCATACAATAAAATTTATAATAAGCATGCCAGAGAAGCATCTCGGACAATGCAGTTTCTGGATATCATGATGAAAGGTTTCATATACTATGTGAAATCTGGTAATCCTGGATTCGTAGCCTAGCAGTTAAGAGCGCAAGCCAAGTACGGAGAGCGACAACTCGAATCTCGGATAAGTCAAATTTCAAAAGGCGCAGAGTTGGTAGTCAGCCTTCTGACGAGCCCGGGGCTACCGACATGTGTCAAAAAGCGGGCGAAACGAAAACAGTTGTGGCAATGGCGCCGTTAGTAGTCAGGATGTATGGAATTGTATATCATGAAGGAAGGATTCTGTAGCTGGTTTTCAATGCGAAAGTCACCTCGTGTGACCAAGCAACTATTCGTTACATAAATAAGAATCCATCAAAAGATCACCAGTCCCGATTCCAATCGATCTTCATGATCTCATACGATAAAATCTATAATAAGCATGCCAGAGAAGCATCTCAGACAATGCAGTTTCTGGATATCATGATGGATGGTTTCATATACTGTGTGAAATCTGGTTAATCCTGGATTCGTAGCCTAGCAGTCAAGAGCGCCAGCCAAGTACGGAGAGCAACAGCTCGAATCTCGGATAAGTCAAATTTCAAAAGTCGAAGAGTTGGTAGTCAGCCTTCTGACG